>PVKB01005758.1:0-85509 GCA_004027205.1 Ctenodactylus gundi
AGAAGTATTTTGTGGGTACATGCTTGGCTCTCTCCAAAGCAGAAGCATTATAGTAGAAAGCAAGCAGAAGAAAGCTGCTAACTTCATGGTAACGAGATGCAAAGTGGTAGGTGAAAGGCACGCTCCTGGGTGGCCTCTTTCTCCACCTGGGCCCACGTCTTAAAGGCCCCTTTAGCTAGTGAATTCATCAGTGGACTAACTCAACAAACCCACTGATGAGGTCACAGCCTCATGACCCAGTTGCTTTGCTCAGCCCTGCCTCTGAACATGGCTGACTTGGGGCCCATGTAAGTCTCTGGGAGACACTTCATATTTTAACTGTAGTAGGCTGGCAAAAGAGACCCGAAGATGTGGTTCGTTTGCTAGAGGAAACAGCTTGTGAGAAGAACAGGGAAAAGCTTGCTCAGTGTAGCCAGTACATGGCATATGCGAGATCAGAATGGCAAAAGTGTGTCTTGAGAGCTAGGCAAGGGATGATTCCCTAAGGGCCGTTTAAGGGACACTAATGACTTTGAATTTCAATATAAGGCACTGAAAGGATGCTAAAGAACATAGAGATAACAGAGATCAGGGTTTTCCAATAACATTTTCTGTGATGAAAGTTCTTCATCAGAAATTTGTTGGCCAATATGATAATAACAGGTCACAGAAAAATTTTATTGCATACTTGTGATTAGTGTGACTAAGACACTGAACTTCAAGTTTTATTTCAATGTAAATAGCCGTAAGCGAGTAGCTGCCATAAAGGACAGTGCGTACCAGTACAATTTGCCCATCTCTTCCAGGATACAACCACATTTCTCTGGCACGGCATCCCTACATGATCTTTTCTTAAGCCTTCTCTACTTTGGAGGTCCGTTGAACCAGTGGCATCTCGCATCTGACTGACTAGCTCTTCTAATAGTGTTCGTGTGTGTTCTTTATCTTCCATGATAGGTCATCACCCTCAGAGGATGGATTGATTTTGGGTTCTTGTTTTTGTCCCAGGATGTTCACTACATAACTTTTGTTTGATTGGCTTCTGTTTTCCTCCCTGGGCTGCTGGGTCAAGCTTAAGAATGCAGATACCAGCTTTATTAATGGGCCACCCATGAAGTCTCTGTGGCCCAGTTCCATGTGTGGGTATAGGGAATATCTGCCCACGGGAAGCCAGAAAACATGTCTTCTGATCGTCCTTCCAGAATCTCTTGTTCACCCAGCCCCTGGACTCCTTAGTGCTGCAAACCAGGTGAGGTAAAGGAATGTCCTGCTTTGTCACGTGAAGGCGCGTGTCATCTCGTGACACTTGTCGCTGGCCTGAAGGACACTTGGGCTGCTGTTCTGAGTGCTTTATGGCGACGGAGATTTTGCTTTTCATTCCTGCATTTTTTCTTGACAGTCAAATCACTTTCCTACTGAGGTTTACAGTTTTAAAATGATTGGAAAAGGGCCTGATTTCCCCATTTAAGTTTTCAGCTCAGCTTGAGGCGTAAAAAGAAATGTTCTCATGGTAATTGCTCTGAGTCAATTTGGGGGTAACTGAAGGTCTGCATCTTCCCCACCTTCTCTTAACTCTTCGAGTGAGGTACTCAGAAGCTCCCACCCCGCGTGAGAGCCTTTCCCCAGCACAGTTTGGGTGGTAACAGGAGCCCCCATGACTCAGTGCCTCGGGCAGGTGGCATCACCCAATTTTCAGAGTACATTGAGACTGGAGAGGCAGTAATTTTAGTTCTCACTTAGAGAACTTGTTTTTTTTTTTTTTGTAGAATAATAGATTCCCAAATATTTAATCAATGATTGCATTTCTTCAGTGTCAACTATTGGTCTCTTACCCAAAATAAACCTTTTTATTGTATGAGCCTGCCTTCTGACTACTGGAATGCATATCGGTGGGCTACGCTGAAATCTGCCCTTTGTAGCTTTCTTTTCTCAGTCTGACCTTCGCCTTCGGCATCCTACACCAAGCTTGATCGTCCTTCTTCTGTGTGAACACTCCCAGGAATCGAAGGATGCCTGAGTCTTTCCTTCTGCAGATGGCTCTCAGAGTTCCTTCCATGGTTTCTTGGAGAAGAAAGGCTCTAGGTTGTGGTAGCCACCTTGCCTGCTTGTCTTCAGTGTCTCCCCAGAGTGCAGTACCCATTATCTAAACTTCATGCTGCCTCAGTGGTCTCAGCAGCGCAGGGAGAACAGAACCTCGCCACTTGAATTCTGTAGATGCCTGCATCTTCGTCAATGAACCCTCGTTAGAGTTGATGCTCATTATCTGCAGTGGCCATGTCCTCTAAGGTAAACGCTGAATTAGCCACTGCTGAACCATCACTTTTCAGGCAACTGAGAAGCAGTGTTCGATTCCTGTGAGACTCTGGCCATAGCATTTTCGTTGTGTGATCAATACGTAATCTTGTTTTACATGTGTTTGTTTTACAGACACCTTGTTTAATATGTAATGTTGATTCATTACCATTGAGCTCACAGCCAAAAGCGGTAACTCACATCTGAACAAAGCTTACCAAACACATGTGTTTTCTCTGTAAGGCATTATCACAGCCTTCTGTGCTTGGAAGGCCAGATAGCACTCCAGCACCACACGTGGGGGTTGTTCAAGCAGGAAAATCACCGACAGAAAGCACAGTGGGGCATTCAGGGGGCCATGAACAGTACGTGGTTTGCAGTGTGAGACCTGAAACAGAAAGGTGCAGTGTGACTTTGTTTTCTTTTCTTTCTGCTGGGGATGAACATGTGCAATGACTCAGATTCTTTGCCAGCTTGTGCAGCTTGTGTGTGTGTGTGTGTGTGTGTGTGTGTGTGTGTGCACGCACGCAGATGATCCAGGAGTTGTGATTTTTGGTGTTACATAGACATTTCAGTGAACAAATGGATTCACAGATGTGGTGTGTGCAGAGAATAAGGATGGACTGTACCACGAGCACAAAAGAAAAAAAAAAGAAGAAAAGGGAGGCTGGCTTTCTGCTGATGTGCGCGAGTGTGCCAGGTGTGGAGAGTGAATGCCATGGGCAGAAAACATGGAGTTCCATGCATGCACGATTCCCTGGAAGGCCCCAGATGGCAGCCTGTGTCTATAGGCTATGTGTCTATACGCATTACTCCCTGTCTCACATCCTCATTTAGACTCTCGGCTCCAGGAGGACAAGCCTCTCATTTCCACAAGCCACACCTGGCTGAGGTCGTGCCCAGAGTGTGCGCTTAGTAAATATTTGCCACTGCGGGTGCTGGGGCTGGTGCCAGTGCAGAAAGAGTTGAAGGGGAGAATGAAACGAGACAAAGGGTGTGCCCAGAACCTGAGAGGTACTTAAAGCGAGGACATAGAACTCGGACTAATTAAAGAAAGAAACAAAGAGGCCGTGGAAGGAACTCAAGGAGACTTCATGTTGCTGGCTGCAGCTGCAGAAGGAGAATATAAGCGAGGCTGTGTGGGTTGTGAAGAGACTGGTAAGAGTAATGGCTTTCCATATTCGAAGACTTTCCTTCTGGAGATCATGAGGCCTCCGTTCCATGTGAGCATTTGCTACTCGAGGCCAGGCCACGTGGTCCATCTGCCGTGCAGAAGCACCAAGGGCATAGCCATTTACAGTGTGACCAAGACCAGCAGTGGCCAGGGTTCCCACCATGCTGATCCTGTAGGAGCAGCTGAAGCTACACTCAGAGATCATCAGAGCAGAGGAAACCTGTTGTGTTTAATCAAGAGCTTAGTAAGATGGAAAACGTTGAGATGTTGATAGAGCTTACAACAGATGGTATGCTATTTATGCTTTTTGGTGATATCCATTTGGTTCTACTCAATAGTTTTGAGCCTTTGTGTGTCCCTCTGCTGCAGTGGATGGAGTCATGGGCTTGGCAGAGGGGCACCTGGGCATGGAGATCAGAGACAGCTGCCCACAGGCCAGAGAGTGGATTTCATCCATGAGTCAAAGAAAAGGCTTCAAGGACTGTTAACAAGGACTCACAGTGGGTATCGAAAGCCATAAGTGACTAGAACTCAAAGCTGGTAGCCTAGAGGTGGTTCTATTCCATTAGGCTGCCAGCTTAGTGCTTTTGAGTGATGGCTGAACATTCAAGAGCTCTAGGGGCTGTGGAAGTCACAGAGTTGGACAAGATATAGTGAACTACAACACCTTGTACTGTAGCAGGGGAAATACGTCATTTGGGCTTGTAGTTACATGATTGCAGTATGTCTCTGGTGTCGTGTGATTACAAAGGTGGGAGAAATTACTTCCTCCTGGAAGGACCACTGAAAGCTTCACTAAGAAAGAGACAATTGATGTGCATTTGACCTCCAAGATGCTTCTTTTCCATCTTCCCATATCTGTGCTTCCTACCCAGCTGCTCAAGCCAAAACTATTGAAGAGTCATAACTAAATCTTTTATTTTTTCCATAACATCCAATTTATTCATTCTACCACAGTATTTCTTTGTACACCCAGTGTACAATTGATCTTCAAAATAAGCCTCAGTTCTAGCCTTTTCTTTCTTTATTCATTGTGCCACCAAAGACCTAGACATAATCATCTGTTACTGGGACTTTTCTGAAAGAGACTCCTGGGTTTAATATTCTACTCATATTTCTCTCCTGTTAGAAGGTTTTCAGCAGCCAGAATAATTTTTGAAAAGCAAATGAAGTTTCTGCTATTCCTCTGCTCCAATGCTTCTGTGGCATCCACATTAGTAAGGGTCCCATCAGTGAAACTTCAGTTATTTTAGGTAGGATAGGTTAATCCAGGATTTGGTTGCATAGGATGGAAGGCAGCCCAGAGCAGGAAGCCACCACCAGCTCTCTACTGGAGAGACATAAGCTGTAGAACCCAGAAACTGTTTAACCACAGGAAGTGCCACAGGGTGGTGTCAGAACCTCTGATGGAGGAGCTATGTGAGGAAAGCTGCAATGATAAAGAGATACTATCATTGACCTAAAATGCCAGCCCGAGTCAAGAGAGAGAGATGGAGAAATACTTGGGCTTTTTCCTTCTGTCTTCCAGTCTCTCGGTGAGCTTCCCCTGCTTCCTAACATTGCCACAGTGAGGACTCAACAAATTTTCTGACGCATGAATTCTTGGGGAACACACTCAAGCCATGTCCACGTCATAGCAGAATCTCATCCAATCTTGTCTCTCATGTTTTTCTAACTGGAATCCTTTTGCTGACACTTAACTAAGACTTCAATGAACATGTTTTAGCATAATTTCACTCATCCAAATTCTGTCCATTCTCTAAGAAGAGACCAGGCTTTCCATTCTCCGTGAGGCCTTCCTGATTTCCTCCCATGTACAGGTGTCTTTTGCTTCCTACAACTTCTACAAGGTTAAGGTTGCTTTGCTAATTGGTTAGATCATGCTTTTACCAAAGGAATATTTTCTTTCCAAAAATTATTTCATCCCCTTTGGGCCTGGGAGTCATTATAACTTTGTATTTCCTAGAGATTCACCACTGAACGCAGGAACATAATAGGGACTGACCCCCATCTCTAGAAATTTAAAGATCAAGATGTCTCTGGTTTAAAACAACAACAACAACAAAAAGAGGCAGCCAGGAGGTAGAAATAGTGTGACTCATGATCAAAGAGTCCTTTGCCCTCCTAAAAGAGTGCATTAGAAAGAAGCCAGCAGTGCAGCCATTGGATGTAAATGTGGAGTGTGATTTTTGGAGATGAAGGAGGCTGCCCTTAACAGAATCTAGGAAAGCAAAGATGATGATTAAAAAGGCTCAGAGGAAAGCAGCCAGAGAAAACCTAGCATGAGAATATTATGTGATGTTGGCAATTTTGAAATGTCGTATTTAGCAATGAATAATAGATGTCGTGGAAAATGTGGGACTTGTTCTTCAGGGAGGTAAGAATGGTGTCTGTGAGATGATAAGGAGTTGAATGTGGATATCAATGTTGGAAGTCAGAATGCCAGTCTATTTACGAGTCCAGATGGTGAGTGTGAGTATGAATGGGCTTTCTTTGTGAAGTGCTGAAGACCTACACAGCTACAGAGCTACAGGTGTTGTTGATACGTTCCATGTGCTTTCACACTGGAGTATGCTTGTCAGTTAAACACAGGCTGTGGGGGGAATGGCTGCCTAATTCAAAGACTGGCTCTATTATCTACCATTTATGGGCTCTTCGGAAAATGAGCAAGCCTTTATGTGCCTCAGTTTTTCTCCTATGTAAAATGAGGCTAATGGCAGTACATTCCATACAGTGTTGTTGTGAATATTAAATAAACTATAATATATGTAAAGGATTCAGGAGTGTATAGTATGTTGTGGGAGCTGATATAATGGTCCTTGTTATTACTGTTAGTTATTCTTACACTGTCTTCAAGGCTTTGAGGTTGGGACTGGATCTTTTATACATCTTACAGATAGATTCAGTAGGATTCATTGACATTTAAATGTGGAGGGAAAGGGAAAGATAAGAATGAAGAGTTGAAGGGTGGAGCTGCCATCAGCTCAGAAGGAGAATGAGAAGCTAGTTTAGGTGGGTGAAGATAAGATTCCTGTGTGGACATGCTGACTTTGCACTGTATGACCAGTGTCCCAGGGGAGAAGTCATGTGGGTAGTTGGCTCCATGAGTGACAAGTTTGGGAGGAAGATATGGCCTGAGATACCAATTTTGGAGTTGAAAACATATTGGTGCTAATTTAAGTCACAATACTGGATGAGTGGATGGAGTCACCAAGGGAATAAGTGTAGCCCACGAAGAGGACTTGAAAACCAAACCTTAGGGCCTCCAACTTAAATGAGGCAAAAGAAAAGGGAATAGAAACCAGCAAATAGATGAAAAACTGATTCATGAAGTAAAGAAAAACCAGTGTGGTATTATGGAAGCCAATTGATGAAAGTGTTTTAAGGGATGCTGTGGGTTGGGGTGAACAACTGGGTCAAGGAAATGTGAAAGTCAAAGCATCTTAGTTATGATTGTTGTGTGGCAGGTTACTCTAAAACATAGTATCTGGAGGGAACAAACACTTACGTGTCACAGAGTGTCTGAGGGCCAGAAGCCTGGGAACAGCTGAGATGGGTAACACTGATGTCAAATCTCTTACAAGGTTGTAATGAAGTCATGAGAGGGGGACTGCAGACATTTGTAAACTCAACTGGAGCTGAAGAATCCTATCCCAAGTGTACTCTTGCAGTTCTTGGGGGACTGCAGTTCTTT
The DNA here is from genome assembly GCA_004027205.1 of Ctenodactylus gundi. Taxonomy (NCBI): domain Eukaryota; kingdom Metazoa; phylum Chordata; class Mammalia; order Rodentia; family Ctenodactylidae; genus Ctenodactylus; species Ctenodactylus gundi. Next base: position 7,140 of record PVKB01005758.1, read on the forward strand.
CCCATGTAGGTTGTCTGCGTGGCCTTGAGGTGTGCATATGGTTTCCCCAGATCAAAGGTTCCAAGAGAGAGCGATGGGGACGGGAGTCACAGTGTTCTGTGACCTAATTTTGGATGTACCATGGTCCCTGAATTTCTTGGTACTATATGGTAAAGGACTAAAGGCATGAGTACCAGGAGGTGGGGTCATCTTGGAAGTTGGCCAGGCGTGACAAAATGTGGTCATCGGATTTGACACTGAGAAGGGAGGACATTGTTGCTCATCACAAAAACAGAAAACTTTGATCCATGCTGATGTAAGAAAGGACAGGAAGGGGAGAATGGAGGCAATGAGAACAAACGACCTTTTTGAAGAGCTTTCTGCAGTAAGAAATCTTTATAAGTTCTGGTGGTAGAAGTGATTTTTCTAATATCAGAGAAAGAGTAGTATGTTTATGGGTATAATCCTACAGAGCACAAAAACTTGGTGATACAAAGATAAGCAAGATGTTAGCAAGAAGATTGTCCTTGAATCGTGTCTGAGTTGCTTTTTCATTGTTGTGACGGAATGCCCAACGAGCACAAACTAGGGGAAGAAAGATTTATTTTAGCTCACATTTTGAGAAGGTCACAGTCCATTCACAGCTGGGTGGCTGAGAAATGGTGGAATCACGTGGCAGGGCAGGTTCTGGGTTCAAGCCTGAGCTAGAGCCAGAGCCAGAGCTCCTCATAGCATGGTAGAAAAAGGCCAAGTCTGGGAGGAAGGGTGAGATAAGCACGCAGTCCTCCAAGTCAAGCTCATGCGCCTGTCCCTTCCAACCAGGCCCCACCTCCCAACAGTACACAGTAGCCATAGGTACATGAGGCTTTTGGGGGCACTCTGGATCCAAACCACAACAAATAGGAAAAGGGAGATAAGATTTAGTGTCAGGAATCCCTGACTGATTTTAGGTAGAGGCATGCTTGTTCATGATAGTAATAGTTGCAGAGAAAAACGGTGTGGAAGAAGAACAAATTTGGTCAAGAAAGGATGTGAATTTCTCTTCGGATCATTCCGTTTCTCTCAGTAAAGTGGAAAGTAAAGTTATCTGTTGGGCTTGGAAGATAGTATATATATGTGTACAATTATGGCTTTAATATCTTTGCTGATAATAGTAGCGATGACACATAACTATGGTTAAGACAATTTGCTCTTCTTCTACTTTTGCTTTTTATCAAAAGATAGAACTTTTATTCTCATATTTGTCCAGGTGGTGGGCATCTGCAAAGTCATGGTACTCTTTACGGAATAACATAGAAATATAGATTGATTTAACCTAGAAAAAATAGTTCGTGCTAAAACAGATAAAATTCCACAATGTATGCAAGTATGCATTAGTTTGTTTCCAGTGCTGTGCCAAAATGCCTGAGAAAGTTAAGAGGGGAGGGACTTCTTTTGGCTCATGGATTCAGTGGTTTCAGTCCAGGATTGGCTGGCTTCATTATTTTTAGACCCATGCTAAGGCAGAAACATTGTTGTGATGGAAGGGCCTGATACAGGAAGCTGCTAACCTCGTGGTGGCTGTGGAGGAAAGAAGGAAGGAGGTAGAGAGGAAGAGGAAGAAGGGGAGGGAGAAGCAGAAAGAGAGGGAGGAAAAAAGGTTTGAATGAGAGGGAGGGGAAGAGTGAAGAAAAGGGAGCGAAAGAATGAAAGAGTGGGAGGAAGAATGAAGAAAGGACAGGAAAAATAGAGTAAGAGGGACTGGGAGGGAAGGGGGAGAGAGGGAGTGAGAGAGAGACAGAGGGAGAGAGACAGGGCAGGAGCAAGGGCTGGGGGCAAGATGTAGTGTGGGCAAGACCGTACCTCCTTGATTCACTCCATTCAACTTAAGCCCACTTCCTAAGTTGCCGTCATCTCTCAATAATGCCATCAAGTTATGATTTTATCAATGGATGAATTCATTGATGTTACAGCCCTTATGTTCCAATTGCGTTTGAGAAGCCCGTTAGCTGGCAACCAAGTCCCAGCACATGACCACTGGAGGATATTCTGGATGTAAACTAAAACTAGAGGTATCAAATCTCAAGAGGTTAAGAAAAAATAGGTGATATATCTTAAAATTTAAAAAATCCTGGGCCTAACTCTTTCCTGGGACTTGAGAGAAGACTGGAGCTTTAGTCCAGGTGTGTAACGCATCCATCTAAGTGATAGAAGGCTCTTGTTTGAACACCTCTGTAGAGAGCCTAGCAAATGGACAGCGAGGACTAACTTGCAAGCTGCAATATCTGCTTTTTAAGGTAGTTCAAAAGCCTGAAGACAGTTGGTCTGTCTTTCTCCAGTGGAGTTTATTCTGGAGCCAATCTAGCAGACCTGCCCAGTGGAAAAACAGGCCTGCAGATGCTTTCAGAGTGTCTCTGAGAGGGCGAAGAGCATCAGTCCCACGCTGTGCCTCTCATGCTGCCAGCATGCCTCATATAATTGAGTCCTCTCTTATTGGGTCTCTTTATGATAACAAGTGGAGAGGACTCTCCCCTGCAACCCTAGGAAGCCCAGCCTCCTACCTTGGAAGATGCTTAGGCCCCATGGAAAGGAAGCTATTGGGAAAGAACATTTGGATTGGCTGCATCTGTAATGCTTACACTCCCACTCTGGGACCAGCCATCCCTCCCTCTCTTCTCTGTCCAGCCACACCCACCCTCCAGCTGGGCCCAGGACCTCCAGATGCCGGTCTGGGCACAAGTCAGCCCTTCTACGTCTTGTCTTTCAGGCAGTTCTCATGGGTGTACTCCTGTTCTCTGTGTGTACTTGCCCTATTGACTGGGGCAGAAAGTAACCCTGGTGATCCTGGATTCTCTCCTAGCAACCGTTCCAGAATGGGTGGCTGCCTCCTTTGCCTTGCACAGACAGATGCCCCTGATATAGGAGTGCATCAGTTAACTAGCCTGTCACCAGCATACTAATGTCACCTTTTCAAGCTGATGGTGCCTTTTGTGCTTGTCTCCACTTTGGGGTTCAGTTTTTCATTGTTTCTTCGATGCCAGGCTTCTGGGGAGTTCTCTAGGCGTTGAAATCTTGCAGTGGACTGACCCCTAACCTCTGTCTATTCTGAGGTCAGTTGTAAAATGAAACTGCTAGCATCTCATCATCCACAGAAACCACTTTGCTCCGTGCTGTAATGAGGGGAGGGCAGCCTAATTCCCCTTTGTATTCTAGGAGTGTTCAATATGAGGACTGGCTCCTTTTTTTCTACCCTGTTTTCTGAACATTAGGAAATAGAGGTGCAAAAGTTTAAATTGGATTTAGTAAGAGCAGTTTTCTTCATAAGCTTTGTAGTTTAGGATGCACTTTTCCTCATTTTATCTTATTTAATTCTCATGATAAATTCATTGAGGCAAGGACAGTTGTCTCGATATTGCAGATGAGAAAGCTGGGTCCCAGAGAGGCTGGCTGACTCACTAGGGACATTAAGTTGGTTAATGGCAAAACTAGGGCTAGACTGAAGAAGAGCTAGAAAGATAAACTGTGGAGGGAGGTCTCCATGGAGGGAGCACTGTCCCTGTGTGGGTCTCACGTGAGACCTCTGGCTCTGTGGGGCGCTGACACTAGTCTCTCTTTGTCATACCTAACCTGAGCCACCTGTCACTACTACATCTCTTACGCAAGATAGCTGAACAGCACAGCTGACTTCATCTCAGGGACAGTGTCTACAGACTCATTTCATCAAGCAAAAACAAGCACTTCTGATGTGGGTAGCCCCATCCTTGAAAAATCAGCCTCTCAGTTTCATCAAAGGTCAAAGGCAGTGGTGAGCAAACCAGCAAAAACTCTCCTCCTGTCTTAGTCACTTTTTTCATTGCTGGGGCAGAATACCCAACATCCATAATGTAAGGAAGGAAAGATTTATTTCAGTTTACAGTTTCAGAGGATCACAGTCCACTCCTGGGTGGATGGCTGGAATGATAGAGCTGCGTGGTGGGGCTAGCGCCAGAGAAAGAGGTAGAGAAAGAGAAGGGCTTGCTAGGTGTTTTCACATGGCATGGCAGAACGGAGCAAAGTGCGTGAGGAAGGGTGGAGCTGGCACACACCCCTCCAGGTCAAGCCCCAAGCTTCTGTCCCTTCCAGCCAGGCTCCACGTCCCAACAGTACCACAGTGTCCATAGGTATATGAAGCTTTTGGGGCACACTCCAGATCCAAACCACAACACCTTCCTCCCAGGCAGCGAGGACAGTAAGTATCAGGAAGCATTTCCTCTCACTGATGTGAACATAGATCCTTCAGCGAGTTCCATGCTGTGCCCCCCGCACCCTGCAAATCTCTGAGGGATTTCTCCTTCCACTGTGACCTTTCTGCCCTTCATCTGACATTGTGGGAGTTTACTCTTCCTGAAATAACCTGAATCAAAAAAGCAATGGTTTGCATGAAAGATATAATTAGCTTTCATTGCAAAGCAATCTCAACATGATTTCTTTCTTTTTCTTCCTTTGTAAGAAAGAGAGGTAGAGAAAGAAAAGGAAGCAACTGCAAAGTCTTGTGGCCCTGTGAGTCAATTGAGAAAACACTGAGTTGTTTCAGTACAGAGCTATTTGACAGGAAATATATTGATCTCGGGCTTCTCTTTATTGGTTTTTTTTTATTGCTGATTACATCCTCTTTTTCTGGTTTGTCCGTGGTGGCCAGTGGTGAATGAATTGCTTTCCCTCACAGTCTATTGATTTCTGTGTTGACACACATCGATTTCAGTTCAGGATAAGAAAAAGCATCCTAATAGAGCTATCTGACGCTGAGATAGTTGCCTTGTGGGCCAGCGACATCCCTGTCAATGGAGGTTTTCAAACAAGGACTGAGTGACTGTGCAGGGAAAGAGTATAGTTGAGTCAGGCAGTGACTGGGAGGTTAGCTCGGGTGATCGTTAACGCCTCCCACCTTACATTCAGGATTAACACCTCTCTTAGCCTATTTTCTGTTACTACAAAAGAATACTGGAGACTGGGTGATTTGTAAAGACTAGAGAGGGAAGTTTATTTTGGCTCCTGGTACCAGGGGCTGGGAAGTTCAAGAGCATGCTGCTGACATCTCCTCTGCTTGAGTTGGGGGCCTAGGGGTATGCCAACTTGTGATGGAAAGCAGTAGAGCAAGCTGGTCCCTAGGAAGACATTAAACAAGAGGGGCTTCCTGTCGTTACAACAGTAACCAATCTGGTCTCTTGAAAATTGACTGGGTCTCACAAGAAAACTATTAATCCACCCATAAAGGCTCTGCGTCCATGACTCAAGTACCTCCCATTAGGCTTCACCTTCCAACTCCGTTACATTAAGACATGAGGGTTCTGACATATAAACGTTTGGGGACAGAGTCAAGCCATAGCTTGATTAAAGTCCCACTTTACATGACTCAATAAAATTAATCATTAACTGATCCTGCATGTCAACCAAGACAATGTTTCTCAAAATGTGGCTTGCTAAATGTTTTCCCCCATAGTAACATAATAGATCATTTTCACTAGTGAGGAGCTGTCTACTAGAAGTAATAAACAAATAGTCAATACAGGAAAGCATGATTTCTTGACTGTTGCTACCTATGACAAAGCTAAGGCAATTCATGCCATGGTGATTTGTGTTAGGAGTTTAAAGAATTCAAATAAGACCCTAAAATGTGATTGTGAACATTTAAAGCATTTCTTTATGAATTTAAGCCTTAACTGTTCCAAAGAATGCATAGTACAGGTGATTCAGATAAATAATGTGGATTTTATCTACTGTAGTTCTATATTATGTCCCAGCATGTGTTTTAATGATACATTATTGTGAAGCAGATATGAATTTGAACAGTTATAAAGCTAAAGCTATAAAAAACAGCTTTTATTATATCTAGAACCTTGTTTGATTTCTGAGTCTCCATCTACTTCAATGGAGAACAAGTTGATCTTTTCAAATTCATGTATTTTTTTCTTGGTTCTAGTCAGAGATTTTCTAGTTAACACTTGACTTAGCATTTCCTTGATTAGATATATGTGACTTATTTTCTGCCTCCTGTTCTTTCTTTCTGAGTGGCCTGGCACTTGGGGAGGGCACCTGGCCTGCAGATCCTCAGGACTACCATAGACAGGCTGTGCCTGCTGTGCAGGTGCCCTCCCTCTTGTGGGCACTGGCATCTTCCTCCAGGGAATCAGCTGCTAAAGCATTTGCATGCCATACCCTGCCTCCATTCTCCTCGTACATGACTTCTGTCTTCTCCTTGTCTGGGCCTTAAAGTCCCTTCAGAGCAGTAGCAATACTCCCACACCCCTTTGGGGAATGAGGTGTGTGCTGAAGACAGAGCATCTTCAGAGCACTCAGGGTACACAGAACCTCTTGGGCCCTCTTTCTCTGCTCTTCCAGTCTTCATTGGTCTTTGTTTGACCTTGGACATGTCGAGTTCCTGGTGATCAGGGGTCTTGGTAGGCCTGTTTCTGCCCAGCCTTCCAGAGAGGAGGAAGACACACTTTATTGTATTGTTAACAGCTGCCCACTGGTTTCCCTGGCCCTTTCCTTGCTTCCCTATAGTCAGTTCTTTATAGTAGCCAAGCAGCCAAGCAGGACGATGTCACAACTGTTTAAAACCCTCTCATGGCTTCCATTGTCTCTCATGACAGCAGGAAGGGTCATCCATGACCTGTCTGTCCTTACCCCGTTACATCTCTGACTTCATCTCCTGCTACTCTTGCTCCAGTCCACTGGCCTCCTCACTGTTCCGATAATGTCCTCACTGGGGCCTTTGCACGGCATTCTCTGTCTCCGTCAGTGCTGTCACATCACCTCCTCAATGGGACTTAACCCTAAGCAGGCCATTTAAATTGCAGCCCACGCCAGCTCTTACCTTTTCTACCTGGCTGACATGCACAAAGTGTGTAGCTCTCACCTTCCAGGCAGCCTCGTCAACTGCCAAAATTTCTTCAAGGACTCTCAGGACACCTTGCTTTTTTTCACACTCAGGCACTAATCATGGTATCATGTCAGAACTGAATTACTACCTTGTTCTTAGCCCCGGTGCCTAGGACAATGTTTGGCATGTACTAGGTGCTCATGTATTGTAAATATGTTGAAGTAAATGCTTGACTCAATAAGGGAATGAACTCAAGTCACGTGGAAAGAGCTTAAAGCTTAGCTTGAGTGACTTAGTGAAAGCTTGCCCCAAAATTATATATATATATATATATATATAAAGACTGGGAGTATAGCTCAGAGTAAAGGCACTGGGTTCAAGCTCCAGGCTCCAACGCTGAAAAAAAATATTGTTGCAAAGAGCAGTTAGTATGGCTTGTAAAGCCTGTAGTATAGTTAGTATAGTGTTTGGCTCAAAAAGAGGTAGTTTGTATTTATAATTTATGTGCTAAGGGAGGGCTTCTTGCCACAGAGCTTCCATATTATACTAGTCTCGGGTGAAAATAGCACTGATTTTTATATAAGAAAAAACAGACTCAAATGTTTAAAAGATGCATGGTTGGAGGAAGCCGCAGCCCTGCAGTTTTGTGTCGAGTCCGTCTTATACCCCACGAGCCCAAGTCCTTCCTCTGGCCTCTCCTCCTGAAGTCACAATGCTTGGCTCTCAAGCAGCCCTGGGCCATTGACTGGCACCTTGCAGTTTGCCACTTGATTTAAGATATTTTTGTTTTACCTCTAGTGAAAAATCTAGCCCTGGGAGCTTGAGTTTGGGTTGGAAAGAAGAAATAAAAGAGAGGCAGGAAGGACTCCCATGCAGTGCGTACATGTGTTTGTGTGCGCATGTGCGTGCGTGTGTGTGTGTGTGTGTGTGTGTGTGTGAGACGACTGATGGTCTACCCTTTCTGGTGCTCTTTCATTTCATATAATTATACATTTTCAGCCAAGGCAATCTGTTAACATAACTAAATGTACATTAATTTTTGCAACTAGATGAGGAATCTTTTATGTGTATAAATTTGCAAATTAGAAACAATTTTTTTTCAGTCCAGTTGCCTTTATTTTTAGATTAAAACATGGGCTTGCCATAATTAAGGGGGACTTTTGTAGAAGATTATAGTGATGGTAATGAGTCATTTGGCAACTGCCAGAAAAGACCCGGCAGGTAGAGGACAGGGGTAGGAGGTCGTGTGAGAGAACCCTGGGACTAGGAGACAAGGTGGGAAGTGTTTCAAGATTTACTTTGTCCCTTTCTTTCTTGTTCCATCTTAGAGCAAAGGTGTCACCTGATTCTCATTAGGTGTTCTGTTAAGACGGCGGGGTCTGCCTGGGCCCCCTTTTCTGTCCCTCCCTGGGAAGTCCCAGGCTTGGCTCTGTGCTGATACTGCAAGACACTGTCCAGGGAGGCTGGGGTGGGACTGTTAGGCCAAGGCAGGAGTCCGCTGTGTCCTCACACAGTGCTGTGCATCGTAGGAAGTGCTGTTGACCACAAGTCTGCTGCTTCTACGTGGACCTAGGTGTAGGGTCAGGCTAGCGAAGAAGACTGGAAGACTCAGGCCTGAGCATGCCTGATGTTTTTTTTTTTTACTACAACACGTACATGCACTTACAGTCAATGGAATACAGTCACTACTGCACTACTGCATCCGAGGGATAGGCCTGCTTGCAATCCTATCTGTTTTCAAAGCTCCACTCTGCTGAGGAACTCTGGATAAGGAAGCAGATACTGAATTTTGCAGACAGTGTATTACCAGTTGTGGGACCTAGAGTGGAAAATATTCAATGGGAATAGTAAAAATATTTTCCTTTATGATGGTTAATGAACATGATTTTTTGGTTTTGGTTGAGTGTTCAAGAAATAAAAATTATTATCATCATCTTTAGAGCCTAGAAGACACAGTAGACGTTAGCAGGGCATTTGGAGTCAAGCTATCTAGGTTAGAGGCTCTACCCTTTAGTGACGGAGCCTGACCTTGGAGAAATTGCTTAGCCCTTCTAAATCTTAGTTTCTTTATTAATAAAGATGAGTTAATGATAGTACTTGTTTCATATGATTTTTTTCCCAAAATTTAAATGAAAAATTTAAAGAATCTATTGAGTGACAGTTAGTAATGCAGTATCAGGCATAAAATAAGAACTCGATAAATATTACACTTTAAAAAATCAATGATAATGGTGGTACAGGTGGTGGGATCTACTATGACCCCATAGAGCTCTTTCAACTTTACTAAATACAGGTCATTTTATTATCTATCTATCTTTCTTTCTTTCTTTACTTGTGATCCTGGGGATTGAACCTGGAGCCTTCACACTAAGTTGCATCACCAGCTCATAATTTTAATTTTAATTTTGAGACAGAGTCTTTCTAAGTTGCACAGGCCAGGCTAGAGCTTGTGATCTTCTTGTCACAGCCTTCCAGAGTACTTGGATTGTAGGCCTGTGCTATGGGTACAGCTAACAAGTCCTCTTTCATATAACCCAATTGCATGTTCACTTTCCCACTTGAGACTTATTGCTTGCCCAATTGAACTATATTCAGTTCAGATTGAGTCATTTATTTTTCCATTTATTCCAAGAATTGTTAGAAATAGAACCCTACCTTAGAGAAATTTATGCAAGAGTGAAACTGTTTATGAATAGAAACTAGTTATAACCAAGAAACATATAGACCTGTAGCTCTGTCAGCATTTCCTGTCATTTTTTGGGTCCTTCTGTCTTCATTCTCAGGTTGGCAATGATGTAGTGGCTGCAGTTGCCCAATTTCTTCTACGCAGAACATCATTTAGAGGCAGAGAGCACTTCTCCCCTGACCCAGTCTTTCCTGGGAAGATGGGAGAATTTTCTTAAAAGCCCCAGTAAATATGATCTCCTACTTAATCACTTTCAGTTGGTCATATGCCCTTTCCTTAACTTATAGTAAGTAAAGACATGGAGTTCCCTGTATTGGTCTGGTCCAACCAGACCTTGCTGTGTATCTGGAGCCCACTCATGCTCAAGATTGGGGGAATGAATGATCTCCAAACGGTAACTGCAATGCCTGGTACAATCTTTCCTTTTAGCTTATTGGAGGAATGCAGGTACTTTCAACCAAGTATAATGGTTAGCCTATTTATGAGTGCTGAGTGTTACGTGGTGTAACTTCAGGGGACACCAATTCTGAGCTGCAAACCTGGAATTGCCAATATCAAACACTGTGTATTCATTGAACAAAATATCCTTCAGGTCATATTATCCCTGGAAATGCAAATTTTATTCTCAATCAATTCTTTGGTTTAAAAACTGGGCTGATTATGATATTGTTATTAGTAATTATGTGATAAAATACGCAATAAATGACAAGGAAGAAAAAATATAAAAATGAACAGAGGGCACAAAGATGAAGGTGGGATTAAAACATCCTAAAAGTTTTTAGGGAACAAATATATTTTGGAGGGTGGATATGTACCTCCATTTCTATGAGTGCATGAATTATTGGTAGGCTTTGTTACTTTCTATGTTTTTTATCAAAGCTGAGAAGGTGGCTGGCCAAAGGCCGGGTCCTGAGACAGGTCACACATCTGCACCTGATTATTAAAGGCTTGCCCCCACTGTCAGGTGGGGCCCAGTACCTGGAAGAGATGGCCACCACACTTGGTTCACAGATGGCTAACATGCAGCACTGGATGGCTTGAGGCTGTCCTCTCTGGGGTCCTAGTGTGGGGGCCTCAAATGTCTGGCTGTAGCTTTCCCTTATTTCTCTAGATGGAAACTCAGACTGTCTCTCCAAATTGTGTTCCCAATGTGTTAGTTGTGCATTATTATAACAAAATACCTGAGATAATCAACTTAAAAGGAAGATCGGTATGTTTTGGCTCAAAGAATGGTGTGTTTTAGAGTTTTCACTGCATGATGAATTGGCCCATAAATTGTTCAAATCTGGGGCCTATGACAAGACAGAACATTATGTCAGGAAGGCATTGTAGAGGAAACTGCCTACATTAGGATAGCTGGGAAGCAAAAAAAGAGTCGGGTTTCCAGTATGCCTGTCAGAGACACACCCATAGTGACCTACCTTCCTCCCTAGGTCCTATCTCCTAAATGTTCTGCTACTTCCCAGCACCATGGGTCAGAGACCAAGATTTTTTTAAATATATGGACCTCAGAAACCTTTAAGATTCAAGCCATAGTATCTACTTAGAGCTGCAGTCCGGGGAGCTGTTCCCCTGGGTGAGTGCCTTTGAAAGCTAAGCTGTTATTCTCATTTTGCTCAGGGAAGAGATTGCCTGTGCAAACACTATGGCCCATAACTTCACTGTGGTAATAACTTGCTCCTCTGTAGACAGTAATCCTCTCTAATGAAATCACTTCAAATAATCTTGGTCTGTGTGGTGAGAGGGATACTCTCAGGCACTAGTTGGACACCCCCAATGCTCCTTGGAATGACACTTCAGAAATATTTTGATAGGAAAGAGGCTACTGAGAAATTTTGGCAGCACTGTGAGTGCTGATGTCTGAGCTGGAGTCTGCAGTAGTTTAGATAAATACCTTTCATAAATGCGTGTCTTCTGTAACAGCCCCACACGTCTCTGTCCCAGGCCATACACCGAGCACCTCAGTTAGTTTCTGGCAGCTTTTTGTTTCTTTCCAGCTATATATTCATTCCTGAATCCTAGTAACATTTTTTCCCCTGAGACTATCTGAGATAGTGTTGTGTCCTGAATTTTCTATGTCTCTTAAGTTCCTCAGAAAAATACACATTCTTTTTTTTTTTCTGTCTTTATCTGTGTTCTTACGATGGACCCTTTAGCAAAGCAGAGGTTCCAGAAGTAACAAATGCTGGGAACGTCACAAATACTCAAGGGTCCTCAACAAGATACTCTTGTGAAAGTATTTCTTGGTTTATATTAAAAAGTAATTCTGCTTAAAAAAATTTTAAAAAATAGAAATCTTGGCCCAACTGTTTGAGGTTCTTTCTGGAGCCTGGCTGTGACACCATAGCTCCTGATACTTTCTCAGGCCCCAGAACGCATAATGTGCTCACATATGTTCATTGGATGGCTCTCCCATCCTTTTTGATTTGCACTGTGATGTTCTGTGTCTCCGTTATTAAAGATTTTCCTTCCTTTTCCCTAATTCATGTAGGTCCTGTGAAGATTCGAAGTGTGTTTTTGAAGGAAAACATGAATAGTGAAGCAAAGTAGGAACTTGCAAAGGAAAAAAAAGTCCCTTAAAATCACTTCTATCCACTGAAGAACAGTTAAAAAGACTTGCATAGCCCACTGTGGCAGCGCATGCCTGTAATGCCTGCTCTCTATGTGGCTGAGATACGAGGATCACAATTTTGAGCTCAGCCCTGGGAACTTAGTGACTTAGCAAGACCCTGTCTCAAAATAAAAATAAAAAAGGGGTGGAGATGCAGTGTGCATGCCCTGAATTACATCACCCGGACTGCAAAACAAATAAGGAAAGATTTCTGGATTTCTGCAGAAACCCACTCTAACTTATCACAATAGCAAAATTATGGCACGGGAAACTGCAGAACCTTTTCTTTCCTCCCTCTCTTTTTTTTCTCCTTCCTTTTCTCCACCTACTTTCCTTTTATCAACATTTACTAAATGCCTACAAGTGTTGGTCATAGGTGGTGCAGTGTAAATAAAACAGGTGCGCTCTCTGCCTTCAGGTAGCTTGAGGGCTACTGGGAAGGGACAGTCACCAGTCAAAGGCATGCAGAGATAAATTTGTCTGTAAGGTGAGTCCACTAGATAATTGATTAGGACCCACTAACACTTGAAATTCTGAGGTTTTGTTCTCCAAATCAACAAAATTCTTTGGTGTATTGTTTGATTGCCAAAGTACTTAGAGTTTCTCTTTTTCTTTTATCGGTTTATCTTTATTACAAATTAGGATATAAATATTTTGCCATCAATTATCTTTAATCTGAAAATCTGAACTAGAAATGCTTTAAAATTCAAAACTTGTGGCACAGTGTTATGAGTGGAAAAACCAACACCATGACGTTTTATTCTGTCTGTGCACAAAAGTATTAAAATATTGTTTAAAGTTATCTTCAGATTATATACATAAGGTACTCCTGTTTAGAAGTGGGTCCCTTCCTCAAAATACCTCAGTGTGGAGATGCAAATACTGTATTCCAAAATTTAATACTTGAAATACTTCTGGTGCCATGCAGTTCAAATAAAGGACATTCAACTTGCGCCTTCCAGTGATGGGCCAATATTCAGTAAATCTGACACAACTGTTAAGTATACGCACCTGTATTTGCTTTTGTGATTCTATCATATTATAGATGACAACGATGTCATTGAGCTTGCAAGTGCTTATCCATGTTGGTTTTCTTTACTTGGCTCACAAGTAGATGATATTTATTCAGTCCTCTTCAGTTAAACACAGCCAGGTAACCGGGTTCTAGCTGGTGACATACGGGAGGAGTGATGTGGCAAAACTCCACTGCTAGGCCTTCCCTCTGACCTCTTGCGAGATCCTCCAAGTGTGTATTCCTTGTGTCCCTGCTGGAGAGAAAGCAAACAAACAAACAAAATTCCAGTGGGACATGCTGAAGCCATGGGCTTAGATATCAGCAAGCTATTTTATAAATAAAGTTTTACTGAAACACAGCCATACTCATTTAAATATTGTCTTTGGCTGCTCTCATACTCCCTAGTAGTGAGTAGTTGTAGCCAAGGTGTCATAGCTTGTAAAGCCCAAAATATTCACTGCCCAGAATATAAATAGTTGAAAGAGAAAAATCAAAAGAGATGACAGGCAGCAGGGAGACTTTATGGAGATGGGAAGGGGATTTGAGGAAGGGCGACATGGAAGGGTTGGGAGCCAAAGCAGCAGTAAACATGATTGAGACACAATATGTACATGTGCTGTTCTCCTAAGTTGAATGTAATTATTATGCATTGCAAACACACAGTGACAAAGAGGATCTATAAAAACCCAAAACAAAAACAAAAACAACCCCCCCCCCAAAAAAAAAAAAAAACAGATCCCTGTCCCAGAGAATGACACAGCCCTGATTCATAGGAGCTGGGTCCCTGAGTGATGGGTGGGCAGAGCCTCCCTTTCCCATCTCCCAGGCTGACTTGTGCTATTAGTGACATTAGAGAGACACTTCTATTGTGTTATGCCACAGGTATTTTGAGGTAATTTACTAATATTACTTGTTCTAATAAAAATATCAGTCATTTTACATAATAAAATGTTGGCCAGTATTTACTGGATATTTTTATATATTGAGGACTGTTTTATATGCATCTGTGTTCACTTCTCACAGCAAGCTTGTGAGTATACACGCTTTAAAATTTTTCTTTAGATTTTTAACTAATATGTGAAAATTGAACATACTTAGAGTGCCATGTAATGTTATGAAGTATGTATTCGTTATGACCATTTTATTTTTATTATATATATTTTTAGTTAAGGTCTCACTCTGTATTCCAGGCTGGACCCGAACTCACTATGTAGCCCAGGCTGGCCTTGAACTCAACAGCAGTCCTGTCTAAGCCTCCTGAGCACCAGGATTACAGACTTGTGCCACCACACCAGCTAGGCAGGTGCTCTAACCTGTGTGCTATTCCTCTATCCCGTGCCCATATTACAGATGAGGAAATGACAGACTATGTGAAGTGGCTTTCAAGGATTTAGTTGGTAAGAAGAGAGGCTAGAATTCCTAGCCAGGGATTCAAACGCATACTCAGAGGACAAGATCCCAAGTTATCTTTCCTCTAGATTTCCCATTTATAGTCTCAGTTATTTCCCAGACACAGATTCTACACACTTCCTGTAGCAAAGCGTATCACCATCATCCTGGCATGGCTGAGAATACTGAACCTGAGAAACGAAAGGTATAGCCAAAAGTTGCGTGGACAGCCAGTAGCAGCAGATCTGTAACCAGAAGCCAGAGCTTTTGATGCCAGATTGTGGACGTCTTCCATTTCTCCAAAGGGACCCAGGCAGACTTGGTAAACACCTTAGATTTGAAACAGAGTGTTTTCCTTAGGTGTTGGTTTATCTTCAAAATGCATCAGCCTGTCAAATTGCTGTTGGACATTAGCCCACACTTGAATAGTCACCATAACAACATAGACATATGGAGAGGAATGGGGGATGGGCAAACCGGGTGCCAGTCCAGGAGAGGATGGGGCTTTGTAGGGAGTGGGGGTGGGTGAAGGGCTTCCATGGGTATGTTTGTTACATTCATTTTGTGGTATAGGCTGAGAATGGTAGAGTCCTAGGGGCTTTTAACGTTCCAGTTCATCCAAAACAATACCACTTACTAGTTTAGTACAATCTGTCAGAATGATATGATACCTTCCAGGGCAATGTTTTAAGACATGATTCTTAGGGTAAAAACATGGCTATTAAATTACAGATTCTTATCTGAGGGGCATTGTTTCGTGCTTAGAGGAAGCACAGGGCTCAGGTGCAGTCCCTCAGCACTGTATTATAGCTGGGCATGGTGGCACATACTTGTAATCCTAGCACCCTAGAGGCTGAGGCAGGAGGATTGCTATGAATTCTAGGTCAGCCTGGGTTACATAGTGAGTTTAGGACCAGTCTGGATTACAGAGTGAAACTCTGTCTAAAACTCAAAAACCAACTGACGAAACAAACAAAAGCCAGGTTCTTGAATACACCCAACATCTACTGCGTGTGATTCTCTGATTGGTTCTAATGCACAGGAAAATGAGAACTGTGGCCTTAGGCAAACATGGCAGGCTTCCTAAAATAACATCCAGACTTCACTCTTTTTGTGGTCAGGCAGGCAGTTAACTGGCTCAGAGAATAAACATCCTGAGATGAATCTTCGTTTCCACATTAGGAATGTTGCTTCTCTGAGAAGGTGGTGAAGAAAATGAGTAGGTTCACTTCTTGCCTTCCTTTTTCCTTTTGGCCAGGAAACACATTAATATTAGTTCTCTTCTCAAAAGAATTGTTTTAGAGAGAAACCCTACTCAGCGTGGCTTCTCAGCTGTGGCTCATCATACCTTAAACTTGCTTTCTCTGTGATTCTTGACTCTTGGCAGTTGGATGTTGAGACCCCCCCCCCCCCACACACACACACACACCCGCCGCGCACTGTTCCCTGTCCTTCTTTCTTATGGTACAAAGAGGGATCTGAGCTGGGGTCACTCAGGGCCAGCTTGAGGGAAGCTTGTGACCTCACCATTCCCCTTGTAATGCCCATTTCAGTCCCATTTCTGTCCACTGTCTCTCAGACTGTGGTACATGATGGATTATACCATGAAGATGTCATCTTTGTGATTAAATGCAAAACTTTCACAATCTGAAGACTAGATTCACAATAGCTTAAGTTCATTGACTCCCCTGTTTCTTCATTTCTCACAGGTGTTTGGAGGGTGCACATGTTCAGGTGGAATTGGAAAGTGAGTGGTAGAGAGTGGGAATGGGTGGGCCTGGGCCCAAGGAGAGGTGGATGAATATTCTCAATGTGGCGAACCCACCTGCCGGGCCTACAAGGCACAGATAAGCCAAGGGGATTCATGGCTTTAATTCTAAAGTGGTCACGAATTGATGAATAAAAAATTAAAACTCTTGATAGGTTATAAAGGGGAAATGGTGAAAGAACGCACAGCATTCCTACATAAATGAAAATCTTGACTTTTACTCTGGAAGAGTGACAGATGAGACAGTTTCAGGCCAGGTAGAACTGAAATCACTGGCCAAGTGTGTTTGACAGTAAAGGATGCTTGGGGGTAAGGGGAAGGACATTCCTTACCCTGCTCATTGTGTCCCCACGAGCAAGGAAAGAGGCTTTCTGGGACTTCTGTGTTGCACGAAGCTCTCTTCCTGCTCCATAATTTAAAAATCACACACTCTTTATTCTGTAATAAAATGGCTGTAAAGCATGAGATGAGAGGAAGGTGAAAATCAGGGTTAGAGAAATAAGTCCTTCAGAGCTTTTAGAATCAACTTCTCTAGCCGATATCTCAGAGAACCAGGACTGTTCTTCCACTACGAGTTGAAGGAAATGGTGGTGGGCTCAGGACACCATATTTGCTCTCAGGAAGCTTCTCACATGGTATGTCCCCTCCAGGTTCTGTTTTGTGGGTTTTTATTTTCTGTATTTTCCTGGTGTTCCATAGAACCTGCCCCCATGGGCTCAGACTGAATGATAATGATGGAGTCCAAGAGGTGTAGTGGAAAGACTGAAGTGTACAAAACCTTATGAATAAAGTTTTATCAGAACACAATCATGCCCATTTATTTACCTGTTGTTGGGCTGTTCTCATGCTTTGACAGCAGAGCTTGAGTAGTTGCAGTACAGACTCTATGGCTTGTAAAGCCCCAAATATTTACTGTCTTGGCCTTTACAAGAAGAATTTGCCAGTCTTTGCTCTAATGACACATTTGAGGTGTGACTTAAAAACATGGTGAATTTTTAAATTAAAAAATTATTACAGTTAAAAACATACTGCTATTAATACTCTCAAAATACTCTATCTCACTTTGAACACCTAATATTCTTGCCACATATCGAAGTTGTTCTGGAAGTCCTCTTTTGTGTCTTTAGTTACACTGCTGTGGCTGCCTTAATGTGCTGAATGAATAAAAATATTTACCTCTCATGGTCACTTTGACTTTGGGGAAGATCCAGAAGTGGTGGGATAGCAGATTGGGTGGGCAAGGTGTGCTAGGACACACTGTCATGTTTTCATGAGTCTGCCTTCTGTTGGATGGCACTTGGCACCATATTCACTATCTTTTTGATCATAGCTTGTGAAGACACAAGAGGAAGATTCCAAAATTGCTTCAGAAAGTGGCAAAAAATTACGGGATAAATATGTTAAAAGCAAAGCAAAGTATTTTGAGGAGAATTAACGGCAGTGTTTCTCTTGGAATATGTTTTTTAAAAATTTAAACATTTGCTATAAATTGTGATCACATCATCTTCATTTTACATCTCAGAACGTACTGGCTAGAACCATCACTTGGCCCCCTGCACCATGGGAAGTCATTGAGTGTGTCTTACTGTGTGTCCAGGAAGGGGACATATAACCAGAATATCTAGCAAACAAGACTAGTGACCACGGGCATTCTGTATTGAATGCACTAGTAGATACTAGATATGGACAGATAAGCAAGGCAAACTCCTTGATCTCAAAAAACCCAAGGAATGCCAGAATTTGGGTATTGACTGTGTGAACTAAGTAAGAGTAGATTCCCTTGGAGAGATGGACTATCTTATCCTATTGTTGGAAATGAATGACACTCTCTTAGCTTGACGAGCGCTAGACCTGGGGACTGGCCAGCTTGGCAAGCAGTGGGGGTGACAGATTCCCCTGATGAACATTTATATCAATAATAGAAGGGTTGTTTAACTAGAATTCTTAAAGGAGAGATGAGATAATTTCATGTTTTGATATTCGTAAAATTGATTCCGTTGAATCTGGAGCTCTGCAGTGCGTATTATTGCTGCGGTAATTTTGGCAGAGATGTGATTCAAATTGGCAAAGTGTCTGAGAAGGGGAAATCCAGTAACAAGAAAGAGTGGGCGGGGTGGACCAGGAAAGAGAGGTGAGGAGCCAGATCCTGGTAGCCTGGCTAGAGATGGTGACTCGGGAGCCTTTGCCATCAGGGCCACAATGGGGAGGAGGCTGCCAACCATGGAGTCCAAGAATACTTGGAGTTGTTGGAGGCGCTAAAATCTGAGGAGAGAGTGGGAGCAGCTGAGGGAAGGGTGTGTGCGCGTGTGTGGTGGGGAAGAGGCATTTAAACATTGTAGGCATCAAGGATAAATTTAAAATCCGTCAAGTGGAGTTGAGACAGAATGACAACGTGAGGAACATGAATCACTCCTTCCAGGGACCCACCCGACTGTTGGCTGTATTTAAGGTATATTATTTTCTCCTTTATTTCTCTTCCTTAGTAAGTTCAGCCTAGACACTTTCCCCTTTCTCCCTGCCCCCTACCCCTCAGACACAGGCTTGGGTCCTGGGTCCATGTAGCTAGTGCTGACCAGCATGTATGGGAGTCTCCATCTCAGCAACCTCAGGCCTTGGGGTGTGCTGCTGGCAGGGCTGGGAAGACCTTCTGGCTGGGAGGGGGACAACTCAAGGAGGAGTAGACCAGCAAAGATGCCCTAGGACCACTTTCCCAGAAGCTGAGGTCTATTTAATGTTCACATCAAGCTTTATCACATATGCAGTCAGATTATCCTATCAAATCAGCTGTAATGGCACATGCCTGTAATCTGAGCACTTGACAGGATCCAGCATGAAGATTACAAGTTTGAGTCCCTCTGGGAAACTTAGCAAGACTCTGTCTCAAAAGAAAGCATAAAACCTAGAGGGACTGGGGATGTCGCTCATTGGTAGGATGCTTCAAGTTAAATCCCCGGTACCTCATACCTAACTAAATAATCAAAAATCATCCTAGAGTTGGCCATTTCACTACTCAGTGTAGTGAAGGACAGGGCTGGAAGAGGTACCTGTGGGTTCTGCTTCATTTCATAGAGGCAGTGAAATGAATATAGTAGGAAAAAACTGAACTCAAACTTTAAACTTGAGTCTTCACCTAGCTTTAACTTTCATCGACAGTGTGACCCTGGGAGTCTCTTTCCATTTCTTTGGAACTCAGCTTTCTCTATACAACGGTATGGTTAGATCATTAAGATTCCTAGTCTTTTAATATCTGTCAATTTTGTGACTTGTAATTTGACTTTCAGCCCAGACAAGGGAAGGCGAGGGCTGGGGGTGAGGGGGTGGTGTATGGGGCACCTTTCCTAAGACCCAGCATAGGTTCCGACTTATAGTGGGGACTAAACAGTGTGAGCTCCTGTGAGCACATTGAGGAGTGGTATTTCTTAGAACCAGGAGGACGTGTATACACCACTCCAGTGACTGTAATGTGACTGGGGAGTGTGGGTGGGGAAGAAGTTGGGATTTCAGGAATTGGGCTGAGTTGGCTGGGAGGAAGGCAGTAAGCACATTAACTTGAAAGGGTGGAAGTTGAGGTCCTCTCAGGCCAAGACTGTCCTGAAGGTCTCAAGCTTGCAATGGGAGCTCATTCTGGATCCTCCGGGTTCCCTAAATCCTCCTTCATGTGTGTCCTCCTCCTTTTGCCTATAATCCTCTTCAATTCCCTGCCTAAAAAAGTGTGTTTAAACCTACTTTCCTTTATAAAGCCCTCCTGCCCACTGCTGTGGGCAAGGAGCCCATGCTGTGAGTTCCTTGGAGAGGCCTGCCTCGATCTTGGGACATTGTCCTATGTGGACATGTCCCTCCCATTAAGATGGTATGGATTAAGTCCAGCTCATCCCGATGTGCCCAGTGCACACACTGTGCCCTGCATGTGGGAAGTACGGAGGCAATGTGGACCGGATGAGAATCTCTTTCAGAGGTGAATCTGGACACAGCCTCCTCTGCATGGGACAGGAGATGGACACTTAGGTGAGCCCTAGGGGGACCTGAGTTCACACATATGTGCTGATATGGAGGTGGATGCATGTCCTAGGAAAGGAGGAGGGCCCGCACACACATGACCTCGATCTCAAGATCCCACTTTGTGGCTGGTTAGCAGCAAGCAACACAAGTGGCTGATGTGGAGGAAGGGGCTTCCCCAGAGGAGCTCAAGTGTTGGGCAGGGGGGAGAAAAGTCATCGGGATTGGGAGAAAGCAGCCAGATCACTGCCCCCCTGAGAAGGGAAGTCTTTTCCTCTGTAGAAGCATCCTAAAACATTATCTAGACATTAGCTAGATGGTCCCCAACTTACATTTGGCTTAGGATTTTTTCACCATTATGAAAGCTGTATACATCTAGTAGATATTGTACTTCAAATTCAAAATATTGATCTTTCCTCAGGCTACTGATATTTAGAATGATCTTTTTTTGTGATTCTGGGTAGCATCAGGGAGCCAAAACACCCACTCAGCCACGTGATCACAAGGGGACAATGGTGCCCACACTGCACTGTGTTGCTCGTCTGTAGTTTAGGTGTGTTAAGTGCATTTTTGACGTATACTTTCAACTGATGATAGGTTTATTGGGAGGTAGTCCCATTATAAATTGGGGAACACCTGTAATTATGGCTTCTTTAATAGGTGTCTTCTGCATTAGATTGTGAGATTGATATTAAGAATCAAATCTGCTTCCTTAAGCTCTGACACCCAATGGTACCGGTACTTGTCTGCAGTGGATGCTCCTGATATCAACATCACTTACCAAGTTCCTACCGTGTGACTGTTTTTCTTTTTCTTTTTCTTTTTTTTTTTTTTTTTGGGGGGGGGAGGCTTAGAATATGGCCCCGAGTAAGGCAACAGTGTCATTAACCGCTTTCTTTTCTCTGTTTCCCTGTGCCTGCTCCCTTCCCCATGTTCTCCCCTTCCCCACCCCTTGTCTGTGTCCGCCATTCCCCTGGCAGAGCGATGTCCTGTGATGGTGCCGGAGATGCGTGGACCGAGCCCAGGCCGAAGGCTGCCCGAGCCCGCCTCGTGCCCGGCTGCTGGCGGGAGCCCTGAGCCCGAGGCCGCTGGCCGCCACCGCCACATCCTGGCCCTTCCTGAGGAGGAGGCATGGCGACCCCAGCAGTGCGCCCTGCTGGAGGCCGACACCTCGTACGAGGTGGGCATGCTGCCGGCCTCTCCGCACGCCACCGCCGCCATGGCTGGCTTCGACAACTTCTTCCCAGTGCAGGAGGGCGAGGGCCCGGCTTGGGAGGGAGGCGCAGCCTTAGAAGCTGGCTCCAGCCCCTTCATCCCGGTGAGCCCCGAGGTCATGAAGCGGCGCCGCGGTGGTCTCATCGAGCAGCGCGACATCATCAAGGCTCACGAGGCACACAAGATGCAGAGCACCCCTCAGGCCCGGCGCAAGGAGTGGGAGTGAGTACAGCTGGCGTGTGTGTGTGTGTGTGGAGGGGGGGACTGGGAAGCTGGACCCAGGGCGGACCAAGGTGCCCAGGAGCTGCGGGAGGGTCTTCCTCCCTGTAGCCGCTGACTCGGGCAGGGCCCTCCGAGTGAGCTCCCCGGGGCCAACCCTGACGTGGCCCTTGAGCTGGAGTGAATCACGTTTGCCCTCCTTCCTGCCCCTTCCCTGCCAACTCACCAGTTTTACTAAGATCCCAGGGAGGAAGAATCGAGGTCTGACCCATACTCAAATCGTCTCTGCCAGCCCTGGAGTCTCCACCGAGCCCCCGCAGAGTCACTCATGCCTCCTTCCGGAACTGAATCTAAAAGATCCATCGCGATCTGTCTTCATTGACGGCTTTAGCTCCGCTTGTGTGTGTGTGTGTGTGTGTGTGTGTGTGTGTGTGTGTGTGTGTGTAAAAGAGTTTACGCTCTTGTTTAGGCTGACTTTAATTCAAGCCCTTTGAAAATTTCTGTCTTTATTCTGGTAGCCATACATTAAAGGAGATGACTTCTTTGTCCAATTCTCAATTGCCCCAGGTTCGTATGACCACAAGGACTCTGTTTTGTCTTTTCGATGACAGTTTATGGTGCGTGGCCGCATGTCCCCTGGTCTGTATGTCTAGACTGTTGAATTGTGAGATATTATCAATCGCAGAGACTAGTCACAGGTAGTTTTAAATGGTAGTAATCATGGTAGAATCATCCTGTCTGGTTCCTGTGGATGTTTTGGACAGTGTTAATAGGGGTTAATTAGCTACTGTGTTTTCATGGAGATGTTAATTTTTGTTAATCCGTCTGTTGATTGGATGATGGCTCCTGCAATGTAAAGAGTAACTGAACACAGCCAGGCTCAGCCACTGAGCTGTGCTTCTCCCGGCACCCCGAGTCTTAAAACCCTTGTAGGTATCGTTCCTGTAAGTGTCAGCCAACATTTGGAGCACCTCTAGTAATTTGTTAATACTTACCACGATGACGGGGTGGCTAGGCGGGTATAGTTGTTATCTACCCTCCAGGGGAAGCCAATTGACTTTTGCATGAGCATTTGTTAATAACTACATTGTTATTGTGATTTGACATTAATCAGTGATTTGAGCCTAGGCACTCTGGTTCCAGAATCCGAGGTTGTGATCATAAAGGTGCACAGTCTTTTGTTGTAATTCTCCAAACATTTGTGGCATCCCTGAGATGTGGTAGCAAGAGTACTGGTCCAGGGGCTTGAAGACTTGGGACTAATCTCCAAGGTGTCTTAATTAATGGTAGGATTTTGAGTAAGTCACCTCCTCAAGCTTTAAAAAATGAGAAGGAGGAAGGAGATGGCCATCTGAGTATCATGCAACTCTTACCACTGGTATTTCTTTCTTTTTTTTCCACATTCAGAAGAAACATCTTTTTCTACTACTCTGTCCTATCTTCCTAACAGGACTCTGAACAACTTGAGGGAGGAGACTGTCTCATACATTGTTCAGGTCACCCCATGCCTGTTATATGGCTTAACCCAAGATTTCTTATAATAATCAGTGAAAAACAGAGCTGACTCACATGTGACTGCTTTCTATTCTCACCACTTTGTATCTTGAGCATGGAAGTGTTTCTTCTAGACTATTATTCCTCACTTCTGCCCTAACAATGCCAGGTTTTGAGCTTATGTCATGAAATAATATCCCTGCTAGTCCTTGGTGCAGCTACCTGCAAAGCCTGGTCACTCCTTTCATTACAGAATTTAGCTCTTGGCTTGTTGCTTCCTCCTCTGTTCTTCACCTGCCAGCTATTCTTGGTGACTTAATATCCACAAAGATGCCCCTTCTTTTGCCCCTTGGTGCCCTAGCCTCTTCTGACCAGTGGCTTTGCCTGCTGGCTTTCTGCTGAGACCTCACTTCCATGACTGGGCCTTTTGACTGCGCTGCCCTATAGGCGTGGTTTTGAGTGTCTCACTGTCTGGCTGCCTCCTGGTTTCTGTCTGGCTCAGGCCCTTGATTCCCAAGGTTCTTTAATCTCACTGTACTAAGATTCAGGTCTTGTTACTTTTCCCACTACCTTTTCCCCCAACGATGTCGTCCCTTTCCATCGTGTCAACCTGAATTCTGTTACTAAGCACCAAAAATATTTTCTGGAGGAAAATAGAGACCTTTCCCTCATGACCTCCTCCTAACCCTCTCTGTTCTTTTTCCTACCAGCTTAAGATTGAGCCATTATCAGGTTAAGAAGGCTGGAAGCATCCCGTGTTGGTGCTGATCTTCATCAAGCTTTACCAGCGTTCCACCCACTTCATTGTTTTCAGCCTCAACTGCCTTGTTACTCAGTTGTTTCATTACGCTGACCTGGCAAAACTCCAACTCTGTTAAAATGCTGCTTGTTAACATTTGATGTATGCATCTGGGCAGCTGAGCATTGCTATGGAAAAACACCCAGGCAGATTGGTCTCACTATACACTGATGACCCACCTTTTCATGTCAGCCTTTACTCTTACTCAGATATCTCACTAATGTATCATTTCCAATTCATTTTTGTGCTCTCCTAGAGATTATTTAACACGTTTTTGTTAGTTTCCAAACCCCAGCATCTTCCACCAGCCCACTTCTGTGTCCTGAGTATGTCACTAGAAAAGAAGAACACATGAGCCCTCCCCACCACTCCGGACTTCCTGTTTACCGGGGCCCCTACGCCTGCTCTTTCCTTCTGTCGCTTCTGCCTCTCCCTCTGTCACTGTGGACTAACCACTTCTCATGCTCCATGAGGAGATCTAGAGTCCAGGCCAAGTAAGTGAGCTCTTCTGTCTGCCCTCCATCTCCAGTCTCCTTTCCCCAATCAAGCCTTTTTCCTAGTCAGACAAACAACTTTGGTCACAGTGAGATTGGTCTTCCAACGTCAACACTAATGGGCAATTTTCCATGCCATCTTCTTGGACCTAAATGCAGCAGAATTGTGTCAACCTCTCTTTTTCTTCTGTCTGTTTTCACGTAACTGTCACAGTGCCATTCTTGGTTTTCCTTCTATCTTGCTATTGTTCCTCAATTTATTTTGCTAGTTTCTTCTGTCGCTAAACAGTATAGGATCCAGGGCCCCTTGTCTTCTCACCAACGCTTGCTTCCTGAAGATCTCTTCCAGACTCCGACCTTTAGTTAATGTCATATACTGTTAGCCTTCAATTTTGTGACTCTAACCAGGGCCCACTTACTTAGTACCTTCACTTGTATGACTGCAGGTATATCAAACTTGCCATGTCTAACACCAAAATACTGATTTCTCCAAACCTGCTTCTCCTGCAGTCTCCCCATCTCCATAATTTGGTGCATACATTGTTTGTATTGCTAGAGCCAGAAATGTGGGAGCCATTGGGGTTTTCACACTGACATCTAATTCTTGCCAATCCTCGGGATCTCCCTTTAAAATGTGTCAGATCCAAGCCACCTTTTATTTTTATTTCTATCCTGTAAACACCAAAGAGGTGGTCCAACATTACTCTAGATGCTTTCTAAATATAGATTCATTTGTCTTGGTCGTAGGTTAGTGAAGCTGGCCCTATTGTTATCTGTTTCTACAGTCGGGTGTGGGGAGTTTAAGTATCTTATCCCACAGGATAACTTTGACTACCTCTTAACTAGCCCTTTCTGTTTCCACTCTTCCTTGTTAAGAGTGTGTTTTCTCCTTTTCCCTTGCAGCTAAAAATACGTTCTTCTTTTTCTCTTTTTAGGTTAACAAAGGAGTAGGAGAGATAGTACAAGAGGTTCTGTCAGAGTATTCAGCAGTGTGTCGTGCCAGCTCTCAACTCAGAACCTCTAGTGGCAACCCATCTCACACAGAGGTCCCAGAGCCCTTCCCGTGGCCTGCAAGGACCCATGGGCTCTCCTTTTCCTGTCTCCTGGCTCCCCACCAGTCCCCTAAAGATGTGAGACAGCCCAGACGTCATGTCTTCACCCTGCCCCAAACATACTCATTCTGCTCTGGCTCTTCTGGCCCCATGGCTCCCTTGAAGATGTCCAGAACACTGTCACCTCTGGGCCTTTGTCTTCACGGTTCGCCCTGCCCCAGATGCTTTCCCCATACAACTGTGTGGCTCCTCCCTTGCTTCCTTTAGGGCTCTGCTCAGAGACACCTTCCTGATCAGCCTCTGTAAAATAGTATTCCCTTGTTGTCGTTCTTTCTGTATTTTGATTTATTTTAATCATGTCCCTTATTATTTCCCCAATATGCATGCACACATGCACACACACACACACACAGCCATGCACATTGTGTACTAGATTTTAAGCTTCTGGAAGGCAGAGACTTTGTCTTTTCTTCAGGGTCCAGCACGGTACCTGGTACATAGTTGGGTCACAGTAAGTATTTGTTGGAAGAATAATGAAGTAATGCCCTGAAGGGAATCAGTACCCATTCTAGTCTGGTGAGCTTCAAGGGAAGAAAGCAGCTGAGTCCCCTGGGTCAGCCGTGTGGTTGTGTACAGGGTCCACCAGATGAACAATTGATAGAGGAATTGAGGAGTCTTTTGGTATTGTTGCTTTGCCCTCCTTGGAGCTGCTCAGAGCACTGAGTCTCCTGCCTTTTCACAGCCTAGGTTCTGTAGATATGACCCTTTGGTCCTTTCTCAGAGCATTGATTGGCTGTAAAGGGATATCAGGAAATCTTCTGTGCTAGCCTCCCACCCCTTCCCTGACTCCAGCCCCTCCCAAGGCCCTGTCCACCACCCATTGCACTGATAGCCTGTGGCACACACCACCAGCTTTACAAATCCCTCTCTTGGGCACTGAGTCAGGATTCTGGTAATACATGAAGCAGATGAGAAGCCAGTCTATGAGGTTGCCTAATGTTGTGGCCTTTGGCTAGTGAGCTAAATGTGGACAGGGAAAGAGTGGTGTGGGCAGAAGAAGACCTCCAGTAAAAGGTCTAGAAATTGCTTTTGGTGTTTTCTAAAGATGACAGCTTCATCTGCTATCAGAGGTAACAACTTTCTTGTGCAGAATGTTATCTCTCCAAGAACCTATTAAAAAGGCTTCCTCGGGCATGGTGTGTGGGTTCTGAGGACCTCTTGGTTAATTCAAGTGCTCCTTGTGTACCAAGGTTTGGAGATGTAGGGAGTGGACATGAAACCATGTTTTGCTAATAAATTATTTTAACCTAATTCCCTCCAGCTTACAAAATGTTTTCATATATACTATCTCATCTGATCCTCATGATGACCCTGTGAACTAGTTACTAGAATTTCCAACTTATAGAAAGTAAAAATGAGCCTAGAGATGGTGTTAGGTCAAAGCATCATCCTCATAATGATAGTGACCATCGATTGAGCACTGGCTACGTGCTAGGTGCTTTGCATATATTACTTATACTAATGGAAATAATAGGTGTTATTATAAAGAATAGAAACATTTCATAGGGGACTATTATTACATATAGGTTTTGAAGAAAGGAAATTATGTGTAACTTTAGGTCTGCGTAGGTTGGTATGACTTACTTTATAAAGAAGGAACCGGTATTGCCATAATCATAGTACTTATCCCACTGTGTTGTAATTGCCTGTTTACATGTGTGTATCCCCACTAGACTGTCAGCAGAGAAGGCTGTCTGCTTTCCATCTCTTAGCACAGTGCCTGGCACGTAGTAGACACTAAATGCAACATGTTTGCAAGATGAAAACATCAACAACAACAGTGTTATTTTGCACACTGGGAAGCAAAGGCCTAAGTTATTTACCTGGTATCACAGAGCCAGTGAGGATTCACACCATGTATAAGGCACCTGTCGGCTTGCTTGCTTGCTTTTTTTTTTTTTTTTTTTTTTTTGAGACAGGGTCTCACTCTACAGCCCAGGCTGGTCCTGAACTCACGATGGAGCCCAGGATGACCTCGAACTCATGGCAACCCTCCTGCCTCAGGTCCCAAGTGCTGGCATTACAGGCGTGCACCATCATGCCTGGCTTATGTGATGCTGGGGAATCGAACTCGGGTACTTAGTGCTTGCTTAGGTAAAGGGTTTAATCGCTGGACTATTCCTACAGCCCCACCTATCTGCTTTTGTATCTCTTCTAGTAAAGACCTAAGAAAATGATAGGAGCCCAGACAACATTTGAATTCTTGAAATGCTTCTTGCCAACCTGGGCAGTTGTCATTTCTTTGGATCTTCAGAATAGGGATGGGGTTTGATACTTATAGTCCTGTAGTAGCTTTAAACCACTAATTAAATCACATAGACTAGGTGGGGGCCCTCCAAACATTGGTGAGTGCCAAGGTAACTGTAGGCTTCTTCTCTGCCTGCAGTTTCCCTCGGCCTCTACATACTTACAGATGATGTTCAAGCGCACATTTCTTAAGAACCCTTGACTTCCGTAGCCAGATTCTCCAGTATCTCTGTGCTGTCATTCAGCATATAAAATTTAATGTGCTTAGAATGAAACTCCTTGCCCCCTGCTGAGGCAACATGGCTTTCTTAGTCCTTTCAGCGTCAGGGAATGGCACCTTTCATGGGCCTCCTCCTGTTTTCTCTTACTTCCAGTTGGTTGGCAATCCCTAGCATCCCCGATACCAACACTGCTCTTTACCCCCAGCGCTGCCACTTGTTTCCAAGACACTGTCACTTGGATCCTGCCCTGGCTTTTCTTCTTGCACAGTTATTTCCCTGGAATCAGAGAATGTGTCTGTGCACATGACAGACAAGGGCATTAAAAAAGTGAAATTTCTCGTTGCATTCTGAGGACAGTCTGGATTCCTTTCGCTAATTTACAAATCCCTGCCTGACCCGGTCTTGGCCTGACTCCCGGCTTCTTCCCTGCCATTCTGTCCTTTGGTCCCTATGCCCTCATGCAGTGACTTTCTTCCCCTGTACCTGCATTTGTCCCGCCTTGGCTCCTATCTCCGTGGAATGCCCTTTCTCCAAAACTTTACAGGATTGGTTCACTCTTGTCATTTAGACCTTAGATACTTGCTCAGAAATGGTATCCTTACCATACAGTCTAAAACAGACATCTGGACACTGTGTCCCATCACCCTGTGTGGCTGGCTGTCTCCCCTGACAAGAGTGTCAGTACCACAGGAGGAAAGACATTCACTGCTTAGTTCTGTCTGAACTCCAGGGCTGAGGGCAATGCCTGACATCTGGGCTTTTCTGTTTCTCTTACTGAGGATTAAATGAACCTGAGGTATTTGGACTGAGCTACATCTTCAGCCTCCCCCCCCCCCCCCTTTAATATATTTTGAGCAGAGCCTTACAAAGTTGCCCAGGCTGGAATTACAGGTCTAAGCCCCCCAGTTCATTGTTTGTGCAGGAAGGGTGCTCGGTTCACAGTCATGGGTGCCACTGTGATGTAGATGATCACCCAGTCTCTGAGAGTCCCCAGCCATACTGTAGGTCCAGTCGGAAGGTCAGGATACCAGAGTCTTTGGGACTACAATAGGGTCAGGACTATGCACCGGTTGGTCAGCCTGTGGGTTGTGTAGGCACTGTCTCGAGTGCCTTTGTTTGATCATCAAGGAATCGTGTGTTTTTTGACTTTGGGCAAAACTTACCCAATCTTTCTGAGCCTTGTTTTCCTCCACTAGATTGTGAGTACAGCAGACTTTTTGAATTGTCATGGGGCAGACAGTATGCAAAGTACTTTGTCCGGTGTTGGCTTCTTTTCCCCTATGTATGGTTCCTCGCCTTCAGGAGCCTGTCACTTGCCATCTTTATCCACAACGGGCATCTGAGAATTGTTGAAGCCATGGCCCAGAGACTGTGGTGGGAACCAGGACCCACCGCATACACTAGTGGGCCCAGCAGCTTAGTGGAGGTTAAATGTGGAAATTCACAGCACTTGGCATTGGCATCAGTGTCTGTCCGAGACTGTTATCATGTAGGCTAACACCTCATAGGGAAGGGAGCTGGAGTCCTGAGAGGTGAGGCGACTGCTGATGTTTTTCCTGAACCATTCCTTTGTTTGCAAAGTCGTGAACTGTGGTGGCCCAGGCTTGGAGGACCCCATCTGTAATTCCCACTGTATCTATCTCATATGCCTAACTGCTCTACCGATTTGGGGACATGGAGGAGACAGCCAGACTGGAAGGGATGATAATTCAAACATTCTGCCAGTAGCTTCACCAGCATTCACACTATACTTAAAATCACTGCAAATTGTACAAGAAAACAAATATCTCAAACTCGAGGCTTTTCAGCTGAATTTTAAAGGCTATTGGACCAATTTTTTATTGGGCTTTTGAAAGACTGCCAACCCCACACACAAGTGTTCCACATACTGCCACCTGCTGGCAAAGTCAAAAGTCACTTGGTTTAATTTTTCTTTTCTTTTCTTTTCTTTTCTTTTTTATTTTCTTTTTCTTTTTCTTTTTTTTTTTTTTGAATACTAGGATGTATGGAAATGCCATCGCTGGAATGGTGTGTGGAAGAATATTTTTAGTTGAACAGAAATGCTTCAATGAATGATTTAATATTTTAATTTTATGTAAATTAGTATGCTGTAAGGACAGGAGTTGGAAAGCAGGAGATCTGGTCGTTACAGTCCCTGACACTTTCTTCTGCCTTACACTGGGCTGATTGTGTCATTTGAACACCAGGTTGACCCTGAAGACACCTGAATTTGTAGCCCTGCAAAGTCCAGACCCCTTGCTCAAAAATGAGGCATTTAAGGCTCCTGGGTTATAGTAGAACAAGCCTGCAGAAGCTAGGACATATGCCAAGGGAACACGGTAATCATGAGCCTGCAGCGCGCTGTGGCAACACTAGCCAGCAACACATTTGAGAACCACCAGCCAAGAAGGGACCTGCAGCATATGCCCTGCTTTCTGGGGATTCTGAGCAGAGCTGGAAGGCAGAGAGAAGCCAAAGAACTGGTCTCTCCCAGGAACTGACACAATTCCAGTGACACCTAGATATTTACTTTAACATGAGCCCTTCGGGGAAACTTCAGTATACACTCTTGAATTTTCTTACCTGTCCTTGAAGGATTGGAAAAAATGGCCTCTTTCTGGGCCTGGTCTCTAGTGATGCTCCTTTCCCTGCATGTCCTCTCTTCAAAACTTCTACAGTTCTAGAAATTCCCCCAGAGACCCGACGATGGGAACTAATGTGTTGTGTCTGAGCGGTGGGTTCTT
Source organism: Ctenodactylus gundi (assembly GCA_004027205.1). Classification (NCBI taxonomy): domain Eukaryota; kingdom Metazoa; phylum Chordata; class Mammalia; order Rodentia; family Ctenodactylidae; genus Ctenodactylus; species Ctenodactylus gundi. The sequence continues at coordinate 37,970 of PVKB01005758.1, forward strand.
GGGCTCACAAGCGAGGCCTTCCTCTGTTCCCTCGGGAGGGCTCGGTAGGGTGCCTGGGCCCTGCTCTGGGCCTGGCAACTCTGATTTGCTTCTCCAGCATACGTTCTGGGAAGGTGAGGCAGAAGGATCTCAAGGTTTAGCCCAGCCTGTTAGCAAGACCATGTCTGAAAATAAAAAAATATAAAAAGGCTGGGGATGTAGTTCTGTACAGGCCTGGGCTCAGTCCCCAGTGCCCTCCTCCGTATACCCTCACGCACACAAAAGAAGGATAGGAAAGGAAAGAGAAAGAAGCATAGGTGGTTTTCTGCACCGCCACTGAAGCCACTGGATGTGGATTTCAGCTAAGCAGACGTGTTATCACCTTTTCCAGAGCCGTGCCAGGAGCCAGGCTCAGTAGGGTCCGCTGCCCAGTTCTTTACGGCCGAGCCTGGAGGAAGGAGGAGGGAGTGTCTCTGCAGCCCGCCTCATTCGGTCTGCCCACTGCCCAGGTGTCCTATATCTGCTTGGGCACCCTCAGGCTTGTCTCTTGTTACGAAGGGCCGGCGAGTCCTTGGCCCCCTTCGCCAGGCTGCCAGCTCTGCCTGGGTGGACGTTGCGCGGGGGTCTTCAAAAAGAAACCCCTCGGCTTCTGCACATGTCAGGATTCTGCTTGCTCCTAGCCACTTTTTTGGAAAAAAAGAAATATATGCAATGGAAAGAAAATAAAATAGCGCCCTCTAGTGCTAGCTGTACGTTCTGTCCCGTTCTCCATCTTTTTCTTTCGGAGATTTCTTTTTTTCTCTTTCGTGGTGCCCCTCAGTGGCTGTTGATGTGTATTGCAACCACAGTCACGTTTGGAGGTTTTTCCTGGAATTCCCGGGTACATCGAGAGGGACTGGCACCCAGAGGTCACGCCTCAGATCACAGGCCCGACAGGAGGAGCCCGGAGGAGAGGGGCTCAGCAGAGCGGGACAGCCCCGCCCCAGGCCTGTCCCTGCCCTTGCGGCTAAGGAGGCCAGCGTAATTCAAGGAATTTGCTTTTGTCTTTCTGGTTGAAAAACAAAACAAAACAAAACAAAACAAAACAAAAAAACCAAAGTGCTGAAAACATGCTGCAGTGTACCACACCCACCCACCCACACACGCACACACACACACACACACTCACGCACACACACGCACGCACACACACACGCACGCACACACAAGCACACACGCACACGCACACACGCACACGGCGTTGACACTCGCTGCACTCCAGGCCCTGTGATGGTAAAAGCTGAGTCCTGTCACCTCACCAGCCCCTAAGTCCAGGTTCAGGCCAGGCGGCCAGGTCTGGGCTCTGCCCAAAGCGGGGAAGGAGCGAACAGCTCACGGGTGGGTATGAGTGCGGAGGGACCCCACTTCCTGTGTTCGCCGCCTCCCCTCCGCCTTCGGCCCGCGGATCTCTGGTAGGTGCTGGGAACCTTCCTGGGTCCCCGGAACACGGCCTCTTCCCCGGGACCTTCCTGGTAAGATGCTGCGCCCCCTCCAGGAGCGCAAGGCACGCGGGGAGCCGCCAGGCTTGGGGCCCGCGCCCCTTGGCGCGGGTGCAGTGCGGCACAGCTGACCTGGGTGTGCAGGGTCGAGTCCACGGTCATCCTCTTCCCCGATCTGAGATCAGGTCCTTGCAAGCCCTCGTCCGCTGGGGTTGCTCTGTCCCCGTGCCTTTGAGGAAGCTGGGAAGAATCTGTCCCCTCTCTTTTCTCCTTCTGTCATGAAAATAAAATCCTACCCCCCACACAGTGCTGTGCGTTTGCTGTTATAGCAGTATTTGGTGGCCATCTTTCCTTGGCAATTCTTAGAAGATGTTTAAGACCGTGTCGTACTCCTGAGCATGGCTGAACTGCAGCTTATCCAAGCAGGTCCTATCAAGCGGGGTTCCCGCTTGTCCTGCAGTTGCCAAAGAAGTCCTTCGGTATGCGCTATTGTGGCGCGCGCTTCCAGGGCTGGTCTGTGGAGGGGACTTTTCCACCGGCGCCCTTGTTCCCCTGGAGGACTTCTCCCCACACCGCTGCTCTGCATCTCAGCCCCAAATTGACATGTGAACTTTCAAAGGCTGTGCTCTCTCTCCTGCCCCACTGGAGAGGCCGAATGAATTAATAATATGCCAGCAGGAAACAGAGATGGAGGCATTAATTGACAGCCGGCGTGCCTACCCTCTCACGCCTGCTAATCAGCATGCTGACAGCTTCGGTTTTATCCGGAGCCAAGGCTTCGGGATGCTTGTGGCTCAGCTGGTGGCATCCAGCCGCGAGTGGAGAGCCCTGTGCCTTCCTCGGTGGGGTAGGAAGGGCCTAACTGAATTCAGAAGGTCACGCCGGGGACCTGTCTGCTGCCCGGGGGTACGCAGATGCGGGACAGAGCTGGGGCAGGACCGGGAGTGGTGGTTGCTGTGTGTGCTTCCTGGGCTCAGGTGGCCGGCTTGCGGTTGGTTCTTCTGCAGGTCAGTGGCACGTGCCAAGCTGCCTTGGGTGTGACTGGGGGATGTGCTCTGCCTTGTAGCCACATGGGAGATAGCCTGGAAGACGGTCTCCACAAAAATATTATTCTGCTCCTGGAGTTCTCTGTTACACACATTCCCGGAAGGTAACATTAAATCTGGCACCGTACATCGTACAGTACCAGGCTCATATTAGTTTGCTAAGAATTGTTTCTATAAAGGTAATTGTCACCAGAAAGCTGTGTGACTTTGACCTAGCCTCTTCCCATCTCTGTGCAGGCTTATAATATCGATTAGAGGCAGCCGTTATTTCTGTATGCGGCAGTGTTGCCTAGAGGTTAAGAGAATGATTTTTAACCATGGCCCTCTAGCCCACAAGCTGGTGGCTGTGGGTAAGTCACTTCCCATCTCCGGACTCGGGTTTCTTTATCTGTTGATTACAGAGAGCTAACCAGAGTTTAATAAAGAGATGCACGTTGATCTAATGAAAACATTTGCCCACATTTGTAGCTGGTTGGACAGATAGGTTCCACATAAAATCTTTTAGACCACTGGCTTGCATTCAGGCCTCTTTCCGATTCACTCTTTCTGACTCCCTTCTCTTTCTTTTCTCTTTTCCCTTTCCCCTTCTGCAGTTCCAAGAAGCCACTCTGGGGTCCCATGACCCAAGAGCCACATCCTCTTGGTTCCCGCCTGGATCCCCTCTGGTGCTGCCAGGCCTGTCTCCCAGCTTCCACTCCAGGGCCCCACGTGGCTCTCAGGCTCTGACCCCAAGATGCTGCAGGGGCACTGAGGTGCTGCTCTGGGAGGGCTCCTGGGACACAGACGGCGATGGTGCCGTGTGCAGGCTTATCAGGGCTGCTTTTGGGTCGATGGTCTCTGGGGAAGGGAACAAAAGGAGGGGGGCAGAGGGAAAAGTTGGGCTGTGGTGCTGTTCCAACAAAGGGATCAAGTGGCTTCGTGGGGCTCCTAAGCTCGGAGAGTCCCAAGTGCCCCCCGCCTTTCGCCCTCACACACACAAAAGAAGGAAAGGAAAGGAAAGGAAAGGAAAGGAAAGGAAACACAGGTGGTTTTCTGCACCCCCACTGGCATGGGGCTTTGGCACATATGTAGTTTCTTTTGGTGATTACTTGGGAAGCGTTGGTCTAGCTCTGTGGCTACAGGCTAGGCAAGTACCGGTTCTTTCAGGGTCTTGTCATGAGCAGAATGCTATTTCAGGATGATGTGGATGGAGGGATTGTTGTAAATGGCATATACCAGTTTGATGTGAGGCCCTTCTGTTTTTTCAGGGTTTTTTATTGTTTTATTTAAAAATCATGAATAGATGTTGGATTTTGTCAGTGGCTTTTTCTGCATATGTTGTGTGGTTTCCATCTTTGCTCCTGTCGATGTGATGTATTATATTTATTAATTTGCATATGTTGAACCATTCGTGCCTCCCTGGGATGAAGCCCACTTGGTCAACCATTGTCTCCCCTGGGACACAGTAGACCCTCTGAGACTGTTTCCTCGTGACCTCTGCATCTTACCTTACAGGGATTAGCTGTACTTCTGAGTCATTCTAGATTTCAGCACATGGAAAATGATAGCCTATGGCTTTCTGGATCATAACTTATGTCCCTGGCTGTGTCCCAGGATAATCCTAGGTTTAGGGTGGCCTTATCTGGATTTGAAACAAATTTGAATTCAGCACTTCTTAGTTTCTTATTAAATTAGTAAGTGTCTTAGTAAGTTATTTACCTTCCAGAGCCCCATTTTCAATATCTATAGGACAGTAGGCGCCTTACAATAATAATACTACATTTCTGGAGTGCTAGTTAACAAGGCACATTCCCATGGGCAGTTGTTATGGGTAGCAGAAAAACCTCCAGGGGATTAAGTCTCTCACCCTAAAACACGTGGCTCTAGCTTACATCAGACTGACATTTCCACTTACCTTACAAACTTTGCTGAAGATGGACCTACCATTTAAATGACTATAGACAAGTAAGACCTTCAGATGCTCGAGAACTAAAACACTGTTCCAAAGGAGCAAATCTATTGCCCTTATATTTCCATGGATTTTGTAGTTGTTAGAATGTGGTAACCTTTTCAGGGTTATAGGCCCCTTCAAAAATCCCATAAATCTGTTGACTCTGTTCCCCAGAACACACTAGCACACACAAAGCATCATGGACATTTTGTCTTGTAATTTATTTTATTGATTTATTTCTGATACGTGAAAAATGAAAATCTAAAAAAAGTCTCTGTCTCTCTCATGCTCTTGCTCTCTTTCTAGTTTGCAGTACTGCAGATGACATCCAAGGGCATTGAAAAAAGTAATTAGGGCAAGAGATGTAGCTTGGTGGTAGAATACTTGCTTAAGATGCACAGGGCTTTGGGTTTGATCCTTAACACCACCACCACCACCACACAAAATTAAGTTATGCAAGTAAAAGCCGGAGACAAATTTAAGCTCTACTGCAAAGTAAATTTCAGTGGAAGATTGAATAAGGAGCTGAAATTACAAGTGAATTTTTTATGTGGCAATGTGTATGCCACCTGTTTTCGAGTTGCCTTTGACTTGTTTTTCATGGCAACATTTGCCACCAAATTTGGAGGTGAGTAATTTCATCATTTTAAAGGTATTCCTGGCTCTCAACATTTCGAGCGGGTCCCTGGGTAGGAAGTCTTTTGAAATGACTTTAGAATATTTTAAACCGAGGAAAACCAGAAATTGGCTGAATAACTAATCATGAGAGTTTCAGACATTAACACCTGATAAAAAAGAGAGTGCTTGCTAAGTTCTTCGTGACTTACTCCGGGATGCCAAGAGCCAGGCCACTGACCCTGGGCACCTGATGTTACTTAAAGGGCTCACTTCCACTTTTCCCCCTTGCTCCAAGCTACAAAGCAGATCATCCATTTCTTGGGTGCACAGCTTCAAAGAGGTCTGCAGTTGCTTTGGCCCTGTTTGACCATCTGTGGGATTTTTTAGGACAAGGTCTTTTGCCTGGGACAAATCTGAGATTTAAGAATGTTCTCATAATTTAAATTAGAACCTTCTCATAAAGCCATTCCATATCATTGTGTTAGACAGATTTGAGAACACATTTGTGAGTTTCTTTGTCAAAGATTATGTTTGACTTTTGAGTACCTGAAAAACAAATTGAACCTTGGCAAAAGCAAGACACAGTGCAGCATTGTTTCTTTATGTTTTTCATTGAAAGCAAAACTAAAGCAGGTAGCTTAGACCTCTTGTAATTCTTCCGCTTCTCTAGATGTGGAGTCAACAGAGAATGTGTCTCTAAATGAAACAGCCGGATGCATTATTTTACCAGTGGGAAACTTGTAGACATCATTCCATGGTGATGGTTATGACTGGGCTTTACCTGATGGTCTATATAGAACATTCCACACCAACCTACACTTGTGCTGAAACAATACATGAATGAAAACATTTAGAAATGTTCTCACAAAGACAGCTTTCAAAGCAACAGAAAGAATTCTGAGAAAAACAATTAAGTTGTTCCAACCTTATAGAACATCATGTAATGACAACACAGGTTTTCAGTAAGGAAAATAAATATGCCACTTAACTGCCCCCAAATCAAACATCTGAGGTGTTTGTTGGGTGAGACGGCAAGAGGATGGGATCGGGTGGAAGGAACTCTGAGTGTTACCATCATATCTTTCAACTACACTAATTAGCTCCAGTCCCTTGGCCTCTTTAGCCTGGTCTTATTGTTTATGACGTAAGAGTTGGTCTCGATTAGTCTTGGTCAGTAGAAATATGATTTGAGCCACAAATGTAGGTCATTTATGTAATTTTAAGCTTTTGGCAGTCATGTTAAAAAATAAAAAGCAGGTAAGATTAAGAATATATTTTCTGTAATCCATGTCAAAAATATTTTCAACACAGAACCAATAAAAATTATCTTACACTTTTTTCATACAAAGCCATTAAATTCGGTATATATTTTTGTACTCACTGCACATTTTGATGGGAGCTAGGCACGGTTCGGTGCTTACCGAGGGCACGGAGCTGCTGGCACTGTTTTGGATTGTGCAATCCTTGACAAGCTCCAAGGTGTCTTCCAGTTCTAACTGTTGGCGATTCTCAACCCAGATACTCAATTTTCCTTCCTGACTCAGCTCAGAGACCCTCGGGCTGCATCTGGCAGATTCTGTCCACTCTAAGCTGGAGCATATTACCTTCTACAGGTTGGTGAGGGGCCTTTCAAATACAACCCACCCCGCTATCTCTTCTCCGCCTTTTCTTCTCAGTCCCGTACTTTCCTCATTTGTATTGTGACTGCTTTCTGGCCACCTTTCCCCTGGCGAAGCCTCTCCCTGCAGGGCTTGTCTTTGCCTGGTCATCGAGGAAACCCCAGTTGCAGCCTCCCTTGTCCAGGCTGTCTAGTGTCCTCTCAGTTTTGCATTCCATTACTTTCTAAATCAACCATTTAAAATGTAATAATATAGAATTTTGCTCTCTCATTACAAAAGACACTCTTACTGGGAAACCGTTGGAAAAATGTAGATGAGTATAAAGAGTAGAAAAATTACTCATATGACATGCCAGCCATTGCTAATGTTTTGGTATGTTTGCCTGTGGACTTTTTCTAAGCACTGTGTGTATATGTGTGTGTGTATGTGTGTGTGTGTGTGTGTGTGTGTGGTTTTAATTTCCCGATCCATTACAGAATAGTTTTCTGATTCTTTCATTTTTTGCTATATCGTGAGTATTGCAATAATATCTTCAGAATTGGTTTGAAATGGCTAATGGTTGAACTTCACAGAGAGATTTTTGATGCTGTTATGCCACCATTAAGCTAGGAACTCAGAAAAATGTAGTTTCTGCAGTATTTCTTATTCCTTCTCATCAAAGTGTTCATAAACATGGTGCTACAAATACTAAGAGCCTCAGCCAAAGATAGGATGAGAAACTACCTTGTTATCGAAGCCCAGCTGTACCAGAGACCAGTACTTCCATATTCTGATGCTCGCTGGTTGGGTGAACCCTCCTGACTCCTGTTCCTGGATTCTCCATTGAGCAGGGACTGTGGAGCAGACTTGACCTGCCTAACCTACTCGACTCTGTGCAGCTTTGGCCAGTGAGTTCAGGGTTGTTGAGCAGATTAAGTAAGATAAAGTGCTGTTGTAGTTCTTCGTAGTTGAGTAATGATCCATAAATGTTAGTTTTACCATTTCCTTATTGTTGGACATTTATGTAGTTTTTATATTTTTCATCATTCTAAATTAATCTATTGATATTGAATGGAATGGCCATTGAGTATTTTGTACGTGTCAAATATTTTTATGAGTACTGGGAATGTCAGGAATAGCTAGGATGAAGGTGCTACTTGAGCTTATGAAACTTAAATTCAAGTTGGAAGATAGATAAACAGGCAGGGTAAGTTCAGATGGTGATGAGGGATATCAGTCAGGTGCAACAAGATTATGTCCTGAAGCCAGGGCTGGTGGGTTCAGAGTCAGCAGCCAGGGCCTTTCTGAGTATCTATGTTTTCTGACATTTGAACAGACATCTTAATAAAAAAGGGAAGAACTTGGGAGACAAGTGAAAGACCCTGAGGTGGAACTGAACTTGGAGAGCTCAATCAGAATCTAGAAGCAGTGAGGAAGAGAAGGGAGGGGAGGAGGTAGAACAGGATGTGGGCAAGGCTACCTGCTCATGGGGAGTTTTGGGGGTCAAGGTGAGGAGCGTGGACGTTATTGCAAAGTATGATGGACATGCACTGGCGGATCCGGCTTTGGGAGCGACACTAGCCCTGCTGCACCAGAGCTGCACCCTTACAAGCCTGGAGAGCCTGGTATGCGCATCTCTTTTTGACTCTGTGTTCATTGACATCACAGTGGTAACTTGAAAGCAGCTGTGATGAGACTATTTATATCACAGAAATTTATAGCAGATGTTACAAGCCAGGCTTTTCTTGTCCCAGAGAGCCTGTTGTTAAACATTTACCAGCACACCTCTAGATAAAACTGATCTAGGTCTTAAAAGCACCTCTTCAGGCTTGGCAGGGTGGTGCAAACCTGTGATTCCATCAGTCTGGGGGGCTGGGTAGGAGAATCGCAAGTTAGAGATCATCCTAGGCAACTTAGCAAGATGTCGTTTCAAACAAAACACACCAAACAAACAAAACAACTGAGTGATATAGCTCAGTGCAAAGGCACCATGTTCAGTCCCCAGTATCACAAGAAAACAGACATAGCAACACCTCCTTAGCAGCTCTGTAGAAAACGAGTTATGGAGAGATGATGTGTAATGTTGAGGATTTATTTTAGGATAAATTACTAGAGGAGAAATTACTGCATAAAATTATCTAATTGCTCCCCCTACTGAACATTTCCACAAATATTTACTTCCACTAACAGAAACACCATTCCCCTGTACTCTTGCTAACTCCCAACATTAATTGCTTCTCCCCAAAAGGAAAGAAGAATGACTTTATTATATTAAAAATGGTATCTCATGAAATTACATATTTCTTGTTAAGGATTTTCTTTCTATATATAGCTTTTATTATGATCTTAATACTTTTCTTGACTGTTGCAATTACTTGCATTTAAGCAGAGGATTGTGTGAGTATGTGTGTGAGTGAGTGTGTGTGTGTGTGTGTGCACGTGCACGCACGCAGCATTTGTCTTTCTTTTTTCTTTGACAGGGTCTTTCTCTGTCATCCAGGCTGGTCTTGAACTCAGTATGTAGCCCAAGCTGGCCTTGAACACCAGGGCAGTCTTCCTGCCTCGGCCTCCTGAGTGTTGGGATTACAGGTGTGCACTGCCACCTTCAGATATTACGTGATGCTGGAGAAGCAAACCCTGGACCTGGCACTTGCTTGGCAGATGCTCCAGCTGTAGTGCCATTCCTCAGCCTGCCCTCCACGTTTATCATGGCCTAGAAAGCGCTGTCTGACCTGGCCCCACCTTGCTCCTCCAGTTTCACTTGATGCATCTTATCCAGAGGCTAGCATGTCATCAGGTCACAGGTGGCTTACTCTTTTTGGATTTAAAATACCTTAATGCCAAGAATATTATTATATATAAATTTATTAATAATATTCCTGGAATTAAGGTCTCAAGTTCAAAAAGAGTTCAGTGACTCATGACAAAATAGCTTGCAAGAGTAGCATATCATAAGGAAATATTATACAATCAAATTCAACTTCAAAACATTTCTTAGCAGATTGAGGTGGTAACCCATAGTTTGTGGAAAATATTTGCAAACGTTTACAGAGTAAAGACTACATAAGGAACATAAGCAACTCAATAGCAAAACAGATAAGCCTATAGAAGTGGACAAAGGACCTAAATAGACATTTCTTAGAGAACTAGCCAACAAATACATGAAAAATTGCTCAACATTGCTAATATTAGGGAAATGCAAGCTAAAACTATGCCGAGATATCACCTTATACCTTTTATCAAAAGGACAAGGGTAAGTGTTGGCAAGGATGTAGAGAAAAGGCAACTTCTGTATACTGTGGGTGGGAGTGTGAATTATTATAGCCGTAGTGAGAAATCATAAAGTAGTTTCTCAAAAGCTAAAAATAGAGTTACTACATGATCCAGCAATCTCTCATCTGGGTATGTATCCAGGGAAAGTATGCCAGTCAGTATATCAGAAAGACAGCTGCACTGCCACATTCCTGGCAGCCCTATTCATAATGGCCACCCCATGGAATCAAGCTGAGTGTCCATCAATAGATAGGTAAAGAAAATCACACACACACACACACACACACACACACACACACACACACACACACTTCAGCCTTAGAAAAAGAAGGAAACTGTCATTTTCAATAACATGGATGAACTTTGAGGATATTATGCTAGGTAGAAAAAGCCTGGCAGAGAAAGATAAAAATTGTATGATCTCCTTATAAGTGAATTCTCCAAAGCAGAACTGTGGCTACCAGAGGCTGGCAGGGTAGATGGGGAGTAGGAAATGATGTAGTTCAAAGAATATACAGACTTTCAGCTAAACGGGAGAATGCACTTTAGAGATCTATTGTGCAACAGTGATGATTACAGTTAGTGTATTGAGCATTTCAAGATCACTAAAAGAGCTGAGCCTGGAATCCCAGTACCAGATATCGTACCCAGGGTCACAGCTCTGTGACTCACCTAGGTACAGCCAGAAGTGAACTTCCCCAATGCTTTAGGTTACTTATCATCTAACTAAATTGATGATCAAACTTAACTCTCAACCCGTCTTCACTCACACTCGTGGAGTTCTGCTTCCTCAAGCTACTGTTGGTGAGGTCCTTAGCATTATCTCTTTTCCTAGTCTTGAGTTTCTTCTCTGACTTTATTATTATTATTATTTTTGACTTCTCAGAGTCCCTGGTACGGGTGCCTACTCTCTCGGCTACGGTGACAGCAAGCTCCTCAGGGCTTCCTCTTTCTTTGGCTATCCCTTTGCAATTCTGTTGCTAGCTATACCTCCTATCCTGTGCCCCTAATGTTCTCTTACCTTGGGGTGGGATTCCTGGCCCTCTTCTTTGCCTATACTCACCTGCTAGGAGCACATTCATGTTTAGGGGCTTATATAAATACACATGCGGGTGATTACAACATATCTAAGTCCAGCCTTCATTCCTTCTCTGAGCTTCTGAGGCATAAATCCAATTGCTTTTAAACATCTTGCATCAGATGCATAATGGCAACATATCCAAAGAAGAACTTTTGATGTAAGCCGTCCTCCAGTCTCTTTTACCGCATGTCTTCACTTTCACACAAATGACGCTGCCACCTGCATGGCTCCAATACCTAATTATACCAAGGTGTTAATGGAAGGCAGTGTGGTGCAAATATTAGCTGCAGCCTCCACGGGGCTGTCACCAGGACAAGTCCTATCTTCAATCCAGTCCTCTGCACTTGGTCGCACATTTGCCCGTCAGTATTTCTGGGGGATTTTAAAAAAATGATTTCTTGTGGATACCAAAATGAAGTGATACATTACTTGTCTATAACATTTGTGCATCCTTCCATATAATTTAATTAATCAGTAGATTACTTCTAATACCTACCACAATGTGAATTTTATATGAATAGCCATATATTGTAGTGTTTAAGAGTAATGACAGGAAAAAGTGTATGTTCAGTACAAATGCATTTTTCCCCCAGAACATCTACCATTTGAAGTTTGTTGAATCTGCAGATATGGAACTGAAGGGTACAAAGAAATGGCGTATATTTCTCAGGACACAATGTGCATGGCCAGTTCTGCCCGCTATTCCCACTTCCTGTCTCTTTTCTTTGTAGGAGTTTTGAATTCGTCATGGCTCTAGATTCAGAGGCACTGAAGGCTAGAGTGGGCTGTAGTGTTCTGTGTACCTCGAAGATTATGCTTATGCCAGAGAAATTTGTCTTCCTGGTGTTCTGTGCAGTACAACCCCCAGGTTCCTGTGATGTGGAGCTGGAGTTGTGGGTGAGAGACGATGCATTTATAGAAATTAATTCAGACCAGAAGATTTGTTCTTCTCCATTACCATTTTCTCTTTTTCTTTTTCTGCAATGAAATTTTTCTTTATCATTTTCAGTGTTTTGATGGGGAATGGGACAGTATAAACTGAAAAGACTGTCAGTCAAATCATACTTTAAGCTAGAAATCCCCAGAGAATGCAGATGTAAACAAAAACATCTTTGTACTTGTCAGATTGGCAAAATTCAGAAAAAGGAACAGTATCCCTGTTGACATTGAGGTAAGAGACAGAAACTTTCAGGTGCTCCTGGAGGGACCATAAATGCTACAACTAGTCTAGAAAAATCTAGTGAAATGAAATGTGTGTATCATCAGTGGCCTGGCAGTATCACTTGTAGTTGTTTGTGTCCTAGATAATTCTTTGCACAGATCTGAAAAGCTATGCATGAAATTGTCATTGTAGCATTGCCTCTTGATACAGGGAGTAGAGTCAACCGGGTATTTTATGGAGGAAATAAATGAATAGATGACATGCCTATGGGATATGTAGAGAAGCCCAAATGTACCTAGAGCTACATAAATTTTCGTAAGTGCTGGGTAAAGAAAATGGAGCTGAGTGAGATTTATGACATGTTATGATTTGGTTAAAAACATACCCACCAATGTTTCTTAGATTTTATGAATATTTAATGTTGCATGATACATATGACTGAGAAGGTGCTCATGCTGGATGTCAGGGCTTAAAAGGGAGTTAGGAATGAAGGAGCAGAAAGCCCCCTTCCTTTGGAGTTCTTTCAGAGGTGTGAAATAAAAACACATAACATTAAAGAAAAATTTTAGACTTTAAATATTTTCCCTATGCATTTCAGAAGACCAGATTTAAAGTCCCTAAATCTAGAGTGTTTTTTTTTTAAAGAATTTCTTCCAAAACCAAGGTTCAAGACTTGCTTGAGTAAGTCTTGCCTTTGTCAGTGTCTCTTAGGGTCATAGTCTCTTTCTGTCCCGTAACAATTCCGAGTTGCAGATGACATGAAAACATTGTGCTTGACCAGTCAATCACTTGTTGTCCAGAGGATGAGGACAAAGTCTGAAACTCGTTCATCTCAGTGTGCTGAGCACAGTGGTTGGCAGTACTTACTTGTCCTCTTGATTTCATCACATCATTTGCAGGCTGCTCTGTGTGTGTGCTTGCCCTGGCAAGAGATTTATCTCAGTTGTTGCTGTGGTTTGGATCCAGAGTGTGCCCTCCAAGGCCTCATGTATCTGGAACTATGTGCTGTTGGGAAGTGGGCCTGGCTGGAAGGGTGGATGCTTGGGGCTTGCCCTGACAGGATTGTGTCAACTTGTTGAGATTGGAAGTTACCTAAGGCAGAGCTTTCAGGTTTGTGATACTGACCTGTGGGCCAGTAATTAAGGAGGGGAATCCACCCTGGGCAAGGGGGACCCAATTGGCAGCTTGAACTAAGTAAAGGAAGGAAGAAGCAGTGTTGTTACAGCTTCTTCTGGGGAAGGTTCTGACCCTGTCTGAGTCTCCAGACATCAGCTTACCTCTCATTTCGCCTTGCTCCTACTTCACGTAGCTTTGTGTCTGCAATGCTGTGAATAGTTTTCCAGTCTCTGCTGTGTGCATACATTGTGGCTGCTACCACGAAAGGACTGACTGTGCAAGACCTTCTGAAACTGTGAGCTAAATAAATCTTTCCTCTCAAGTTATGGGTGTTGAGTATTCTGTCACAGTGATGAATAGTAATTAAAACATAAATTGGTACCAGGAGTGGAGTTGTTGTTTTGACTTTACCTGACCATGTGGTTTGGAAGGCTTTGGAACTGGTTTGTTGGAGGAGTTTGGAAAGTTTTGAAGATGCCAGCTAGATGCCAGCCTTAAGATGCTGTGAACTGAACTTGATGGAAGATTCTGGTCAGAGATTAGAAGAGCAGAATGTGGATTTGAAGTATGGATTGTAAAGGGGTTTCAGACGGGAAGGCAGACTGTATTTGCCATTGATCTAAAAAGCATTGGCAAAAAGTGTGTTGGTATTTTTCACTTGTCTAGAGACTTTGACTAAAACTGAGTTTAAGGGTAGTGGACTACTTAATCTGGTTGAGGAAACTGAAAGCAGCTCAATGTTCAAGCTGTCACAGGGGCACTGATTGAAGCTTTTAGCCAGCACTACATTGAAAAAGGAAGAATAGTCAGATAAAAATGTTATAAAAAGTTTACAGTCTTGCCAGATGGAAAAGGCTGTAGTGGTAGGGCAAAAGAGCACAGGGAAGTTAAAGAAATTAGCATTAAAAAGAATCCAAGTCGCAGTGAGATCCTGTCTCAAAAAAAAAAAAAAAAATCCAAGTACTTGGAAGCAAGACTATAAAAAAGATGCCTTGAAGGGTGCTATGAATCATCAAGACCCCGCCCTTCACCAATTAAAGGGTGGAAAGGCAAAAGACCTTGTCCTGATGAGAGTACCGCTGGGTATCCGGTAGGGCTGAAGAGAGAAGTGTTCACTAGAGCTCAGGTGCCTGGAGTTCAGCTATCCAGGCGCTTGGAGGCTGCTGCAGCCAGACTACTGCTTCAGCCAGCGGCAGACTCTTGCATTGACCACGTGGTGCTGGCTTCACAGGCACACAGAGCTTAAGAGTTGTGCGGCTATGGAGGCTTCCTCTCAGGTTTCAGAGGAAGGCCTTGCAGACCTGGCAGTGTGCCCCTGGGAGTGCAGTGCATGAAGTTGTACAGTAGAGACCCTGGAAATTTGGTACTAAGGATTAAATCCAGGAGTGCTTTGTGAATTAACTGCATTCTTAACCCCTTTTATTTGAGAAAAGATCTCATTAGGCTGCCCAAGTGGGATTAGTACTTATGATCCTCCTGTGTCAGCCTCCTAAACTGGTGGGATTACAGGCTTATACTACTACATCTGACTAGTCATAGGTATAAAAATGTAAAAATGGTCATGATCAAATCTATCCCAATGAGGTATGTCTATTTCAGACATACCTACATACCTTTGTGGATGCCTGTTCAAGTTAATCCAGTCTCAAATACATATAACTAGCCTACTAAGTCCTAAAGGATAGGAGCCTATAGAGCATTCCAACAAGATAGCCAGAATGGTCTAGATTGAGCAGTAAATAGAATGTGGCACATCAAGTACAGTCCTTTATGAAATAATAGTAATAATAGGAAATAATAAGGACTTACATTTATAGAATGCTTTTATACTTTTCCAAAGTACTTTCATGTCAATTATCTCAGCATGGTTTGGTGACCACATCTTAAGCAGTACCTGTGATCAGGTAGATGCTTTCTTTGGAAAATGATCTCCAGCATTGGACTACCTATTTTTTTTTAGGTTGCGAGAGAACGTGGGGGAAAGAGGCAATTAACGTATGCTTCCATAGAAGGAGATGAAGGAGCCAACACTGAAAAGTTTCCCATCCCTGGGAGTGAAACCTTACATCAATGACTCCCAACCCTGCTTATTGGTTCCTCCCAGGGGTGTCTTAAAATTCTTCAAAGGAAATTAATTGTAATTCACTTCAATTTTTAAAATACACTGATATGCTGTATAGCACAATGCCTCTGGGCAGGGGTGGACCAGGGGAGGTAGACTGGAAGTTGTATGTGTGTCAAAGAGGCTGTCAGTCAGCCACAGAACAATAGGGAGCTGAAACTCCCCCAAATTTGTAGGAGTGATTGGTCTATATTCATACCTGCAGGCAGAGTAGGCAGAGACAAGAGGAGGCGGTGAGGTGGTGAGGTGGTGTTGGTGACTGAAAAGGTTGAAGCCCCTTGTTGGATCACTGGGAAGACTGCTCGCACAAAAGATGCTCTTTCATGACCGCTGCTGTGAATATTCCTACCTCTTCCTTGAATCTGGAAAAGCGGGCTTCCTGGCTTCGGAGATATGTCAAATCTTCATTCCAAAATGAACGATGAGGCTCCTGTTACCATTATTATTAATAATTGGCTAAGTTCGTGATTCAATACTTTTAACATTTGCTTGTTGATGCAAAGAAAGTTCTGTTGGATGCTGCTAAATTTATAAACTCAGTGACATTGGTCATTGCTTTCCATTTCTGAAGAAATCCAAAATGCCAAGTTTGCTCTGTCATAGCATCTGGTTAGTCAGATCATGGTGTGTTCTGGGGCCCAGACTTTTGAGGCATGGTGCAAGATATGGAGGAACTCACTGATAATGGAGCTTCAAGGGAACTGATGTGCTTTCTCTGCCTGCCTTACTGGATTTGCAGGAGAACTGGGATTTATGGGAAGGTGCAAGTTTGTTTGAGCTGGAGACAGTCTCCTGTGTGCTCTTCGCCTGACTCTATACAGCAAGTAGGAAAGGGGACAGAGGAAGTGGCTGGTAGTAGGAAAGCTACCTTGGGAATGTGAAGAAGTCTAGGAGGAGGAGATGGTAGGAAAGAGGTCATCCTAGAGCTGGGGAAGTGGGAATTTATCTCATGGGATGAATTCTATAGAAGTTGTCATTTTGACACATTTCAGCTTGTGTTGTCAACACAACCACAACATCTTGAAGGCCACGTGGATCTTGGACTCTGATATGCCCTGTACTTGTCCACAAGAAGCAGAAGCCCTGCTTCTCGTATTATGGGAACATGGAGACAGGAGGTGCAGTGTGGAGGCCAGGGGAGCAGGTGCAGATGCCTGGGCTTCTGTTTGTTGCTCATTGTGCTCTTGAGCCTTCTGCTTCCAGCTACTACAAAAAAGCTTTCCAGCAACACCCCCTCAACTTCCACCTCCTCTGCAGGCAATGGGCTAGCACAGCCTTTCACTGTGGACAGGGGCCCACAAGGTCTATTCCAGCATCAGAACTTCCCGATTCTATAAGACCCCTGCAGGAACTCGAGATCATGATCATTGCAGAACACTGAGGACACTGTACGTCCTGAGCGTTCAGATAACCCCAAGGGCCCACAGTGCTCAGCTCTTTCATACCCCCCTGTTCCCTTTCATTCCTACACTTCCCAGAAAGTGGTGGTTTGGCTGGCTTCACTGATGATGGTCCACCCCACATAAGAGACAGTGTCTCAGTGCTGTAGGCTTGGCTGCATATGCCTGCTCCTTCCTCAGCCAGGGTCTGTCTCTGCAGACCAGCTCTGCTGCCGGAGTACCCTGGTCACCCTGGCTTCTCAGCCTCATTGGGACTTTCCTTCTTTCTCCTAGCACAGGAAGGGCAGCAAAAAATGCTTTTAAACCAAGAGGAAGAAAGGGACAAATGGAGGTAAGCAGGCCAAGCTGGACGGCATACTTTAATAAGAACACAGCTCACTTGAGCCTGAGTCCTGGCTCTAACTTTGCAAGCTGTGTGAGTTTGTACAAGTCCCTTCACTTCTGAAAATTCAGTTCTTCTCTCTTCAATATGTGCATCTCTACTTCCTTTACCTCATAGAGCCTAACATGAAGTGTGCAAAAGACCTGTGTAAATTATTATACACCAGATGAAAGTATTGGACTAGATGGAATTGTACAGCTTCAGGATTCCCAACCAGAGGCCCAGGTCTACCCGTCTGACTGCCATAAGCAGACATGCCACATGGGTTGGTTCCAATTGTCTTGATCTCTTCATTGTTCCTTTACTTATCTCTTCCCTGGATTCTCCTCATAGGTATGAAAATAGACAATACGCCTTTAGGTCTGTAAATGGTGGAGGTGACTTAAAAAATGCCTTACTTGTATTAGGAGTCTCAGTCTTTTAAAACAAAGTTAGCGGATGAGGAAAAGTACAAAAGGTGTTGCAGATTTTGAAAAAATCAGCCTTTTGCAGGCAGCAACCATCTTACCTTCCTACTGTGAATTTTTGAAGACTCACAGTTCTGGGTGGGAATGTCCTGCAGCAACTGTGGGCGGCAGCTAAGATGACAACCAGCTTGGTAACAAAGAGGTCACACCAGTGGAAAGTGGTGAAGAATCGTCGAACCCCAGAATCGGGTTTCTTCTTCCTGCTGCACAATGTTTGCTGTGCATGCAAGTCAGATACGACGGCTCTCATCCTGCACCTGCCCCAGAGTGGGAGTCAGCGCTTTGACGAATCCTGCCAACAATCTGGCTCTGCGGCACGTCGAGGAGAAAACGAGTTTTCACTGGAGAATTTCTGAGACCATGTAAGGAAGACATCCGACATTGTATGTCATCCAGACAAACTTCCTTGAATTCTCTCTTAAGATTTCACCTCTTATTCCTGTGCTTTTCTTCTGAGATCCATGTGTGAAGTTTATCCTCCTGTTTTCTCTCCTTTGTTTCCATTGGTCCCTTGGTATATACTCCTCCTTCGTCGCTCCAAGTGGTTCACTCTGCTTTCCCGGCTCACATGCACAGAACAGCCAGGCAAACCCCCTGAAGATGTTTGAGCTGAATTCCTTTGATAACAATCCAGTGACCATCTATAATTATTCTAGTATGAAAGTACTATCAAAGTGGCTTATCTAAGTGGCCACTCAGGTGCCCTTCAAGATGAAGAGGTCTATGCCATTAGTCATGTGGGAGAGAATGAAGGAGAACTAGAAGAGCGGGATGAAGCTCTAGAACTTCTAGGGAGAGAAAAATACAGTAAAAGTAGAGTTATATGACTTGGTGATTGTCTGGCGAGACAGAGAAGACACAAAAGGGCTGGCTCCTGGGTGCCTGGCTGTCCCTACAGGATGGAATAAATGGAAAATCTGTAAGAGTAATCAAGCTGAGATAAGGTGAGAGGAGGAATCATTTAGAGAAGATAATTTATTTTCCAGATTAATTTTCTTGCAGCCCACTTAGGACACTGATCTTGTCTTCACCCTAGCAGATGTGTTCCCTGCCATTCCCGAGATCCTTGGGACCCTCATGTCTGAAGAGCTTGGAACACAATACACTCAGTTCACCGCTGGGATGAGAGGTCCCTGGGCCATTGACTCTGTGTGGCGCCTTCTGACGTCACTGCCTCCTTGGGGTCCCTACTTCCATTTTTCCCAGTTGTGCTTCCGTTGTATCTTCTCTCTGTCAGTTTGTACTTGCTGGGTTTTGATCTTTTTGAAACTTCTTGCATCTCTGGTTCACTGATGACATTCTTATTTTCTACTACTAATTCTAAACATAGTCTTAAACAAAATGATGAAGTGGAGGGAAGGGAAGGTTTATTCTGAGACTAACGTCTTGATCACTTCTCCTATATTTCCTTGTTTTCTGTCTCATTCCCTTCCGTGGCTTTGAATTCCTTAAGGGCAGGAAAATTGGATTTTTCACCTTTTGTTCCTAAGTACTAACCAATTCTTCTTTAACATGCATAGAGGAACTTTGTATATAAGATATTGCATGGTTACTTCTCTTGTAAATAAAAAAGGTAAAATGTAATACATGAGTTTGCAGCTCAAAGATTTGTCCTTTCCCTTATGTTTGAGTCACTGTCATTCCTGATTTTCTCTTCTGTGTTTAGCATAATTTCAACCAAATGCCAGGAAATTATGAACACATCGCAAGCCCTAAGGTGTTGAAGCTCTTTCCTCTGCTCAGGGCTCTGAGCTTCAGGGTTGGAGAAGATGAAGGATGGTGAGGATTCTGTAGCCTGGGTCAAGTCCCTTTTGTCGCTGGCTGAGGGAGCTGTAACCCTCTGTTGGCCCCCACCCCGTCTTTACAGTACACTTAACCTTGTATTTGCCACTACACCAGAGGTGTGAGATGCAACAGCTGATCCACCACACAGTGGCCTTGCCCTACAGAAATTTGAGGGATCCAGCACATAGGCAGATTTTGGCGAGCATTCCAAGGTAGAAAGTTAAAAATCGTAGCATTTGATAAATCTGGTCCAACACTCACCTCATTTCCTAAATAAGTAGTTCATACACTAAAGACTATTTAGTTCCCTCGGGAGGGTGCATCTCTATGGAGAAAGCGTCTCATCTTTGCTTTTGACTCTGGAATGTCTAATGGTTCAAGTGAATTCTCAGCAATGTAACTTTTGAAGTTGATTTCTCATGCAGCTACCACACTGAGCCCCAACAGCATACATGGTAAGAAAAGAAATGTAAGGCTGAATGCACTTCTTCTGTTAGCAAGGGATTGTCATTGTCACCTTAGAGCCACCAGGATGTTTCCTAGCAAAAACAAAATGATATCATTTTCTAGGCTCGTTCCATATGCTCACTGGCAAAGCTGTCTTCAGATGTCTGGGGGTAGTCTTACTTTCCTTGCTAACATGTGATTTCCAGGATGGAGAGGGTGTGGCATTGGCCTAGAGTGTCCTAATATGTGTGAGGTCGCCACAAAGGTACTTTCCTGTCCCTGAAGTGTAGGCTAGGTTTTGCCTTTGTCTGTAAAAGGAAATGAGATGAATCTCAGCCAAAGGGCCCGGGCTCGCTTGGTGCCAAGTGTTGCATTCTGAGGATGTCAGAATACAGTGGCTTAATGGATGAAGCTGTTATAGATTATTCAATTAATACAGCAGACTGCTGTTTTATTATAGGGGGCTGTGGGCCCCCATCAGTGCATGAAGATTAGAATTTTTGCCATGAGCTCCTTCTTGTTCTTGGCACTGACATGGATAATGCACTATTGAAAGATTCAGAGACATTTAAAATGGTAGTCAGATGCCACATTGAATTAATATTTGCAGCTTCTTGGCCTGGGCTTTCTCAATCCAGAAGGAGTCAAGCCTGAAAAAATAGCTAAGATAAGTCCTAATAGTAGCAAACCTGGTTCAAATCCCTCCTTTGTTCTATTAACCTCAGTTACCTTGGACCCACTGCCTGGATGTGCATCCTGGACAGGTAGTTAACAGGAACCGAGAGGCTTAGAACATATCCCAAGTTCGTCAAAGCTGGAAGAGCTCTTTAGGGGCAAACTTTCTAGGAACTCTCTCTCTCTCTCTCTCTCTCTCTCTCTCTCTCTCTCTCTCTGTGAAAGGAGACAAGGCAGGATGCAGTGTGGCTGTTGGCAGGGCCACATCTGGAGGCATCCAATACTGTAAAATGCTGAAGAAGTGTATTAATTGTCTTTTTGGTGATGTGGTTGGTTTGGTAGACTCTGCTGTGACATCTTGGAAGCGCACACTTTCACACCAGAGATGTTTGATTTGTGTCCAGTTAGGAAAATCCTGAGAGATATGCAGTTCCTTCTCTCAGAGTCCTCCTGCAGCAACCATGTAAGGAGGCTACACTATTTCAGTCTCATGTATACATGTATATGAGATCATATAAGCACTTTTTAATAATGCAATCACTTGATGCCCTGCTTCAGTATTCTGGCTTTTTTCTTCCAATATTAGTACTGTTCTGTAGGTGGGCACTATACCATAATTCTGCCTCTTAACATTGATTAAATTGACTCTGATATATCAGTATTGCACATTGTTAATTTGCTTTTGGGTCCTGGCTGCTAAGGATTTCTGGTGTCTGTCCTCATTTCTTCTCACTGTTAGCTTCTTCACTGAGTGTCAGAAGTATTGTATGAAGTGGTGTTGGCACCTCTCTCTTTGTATCTAAGAGGCTGGGAGGTCTTGGCAAGAGCCTGAGCGAGCAGACACTTGGGGCTTCTTTCTGTTGTGTGGTGAATTCCTGTCCACAAACTACTTTCCGTTAAGGGGGGCGCTGCAGGTTCATTTGTTTCATTTCAGGAAGCAGTGATTAAACATCGATTGTGAGTATTCAAAGACCAAAAATTGGGCAAACTCTGTCATTCAACTTAAAAAGGCAAATACATTATAGTTTTATAAGAGGTAAGGAAGTATCAAGTAACATGGGAAGAGAGAAGGGCACCATACCCAGTCTTAGCAGAGGGTGGTAAGGAAACGTTTCCTTGTGAGACCAATATACAAGCAAAACCTCAAAACTAATTGGAGATTTTCAGGTAGGGAATGTGGAGGGAGATCATTAAGAAGTAAAGGAGAGTTCTAGGTAGAATGGATGGTGTGGATCAACACCCAGAGGCCAGAGAGATGTCAACAAACGAGAGAATTAGAAGCAGAGATTATTAGGGAGACTTAGAAGTGCTATTGATGGGGAGTATCTGATTAGTAAAAGCTAAAAAAAAATGAGCTACTGATTTATACAATAAGTGGAGAATTTTGTGCCTAACCTGAGGGAAAGGAGAACTACTAAACAATTGTGGAGTGGTTGAATGATCTAACTTGTCTCTGCTAGTTGAGTTACAGAGAATGGCCTGGAGGAGGCAGCATCAGAAGCCGGGAACCAGGACGGTAGTGTTAAGGGATAAAAGAAATAAACTGACCTCAGGACTGGAATGGGAAAAGTGGAGGGATCTGAGAGATGGGTAGGAATTGCAAAGGATAGGATTTGGTGAGTGCTTGAACTGGTGTGAGAGAAAGGAGATAGTAACACGCACGCACACACGCACACACACACATACACACGCAAATGCACGTGCACACACACACACACACACACACACACACACACACACACACACTTCCTGGTTGGCACAATTGGATGGATGATAGTTGTCTTAGGTACTTTTTCATTTCTAGGACAGACTACCCCTCATCCACAATTTATGAGAGAAAACATATATTTTAGGTTACAGTTTCAGAAGGTCACAATTCATATGTGGACATCTGGTAAGAACAGGAGCACTTGACAGGAAGAAGAACAAGAGATGGGCTGCTCTGGACGTGGCAGACATAAAGCCAAGTGAGAGAAGTGTAGGGTTTCCATGCACCCCTCCAGGTCAAGCCCCAAACATCTGCCCCTTCCAGCCAAGCCCCGCCTCCCAATGGTACACAGTATCTGTAAGTACTCCACAACGTCCAAATACATGAGGCTTTTGGGGGACACTCCAGACCCAAGCCACCACAGTAGTGAAGCCATTCATCATT
This sequence comes from Ctenodactylus gundi, assembly GCA_004027205.1. Classification (NCBI taxonomy): domain Eukaryota; kingdom Metazoa; phylum Chordata; class Mammalia; order Rodentia; family Ctenodactylidae; genus Ctenodactylus; species Ctenodactylus gundi. The sequence goes on from PVKB01005758.1 coordinate 60,681, forward strand.
AAGGGGGCATCGAAAATAGCCAAGGTATGACATGTTAAATTTGAGGGCTACATGGGACACCTGATGATTGCGTTTTAGTTGGCATCACAAGTGTGACCACAGATGATTATTAAAATATTGAAATGCTTTCATATTGTTGATAAGTAGCCTTTGCCCAGAGCAGATTCCATTCATGCTTCCTTCTGCCATCTTGCCTGTCCTGACTAACCCCATCCCTAGAACCTCCTAAGATTTAGAAACTGAATGGTTGCTGTGTCTCATAGCAGGATATTTTGGTTGGATAGTGTCTTTACCATACCAGGTCGGTATTTGTAACATCTCCCCTTGGAGATAGGCACAGAAAGTCCAGAGCTCAGGACAAACAGAAGTCCTGACTAGGAATACTCTGAGAGTCATGAGCCCAACTGCTGAGGCCTTGAAGTGGATAAGAATCTTCAGGAAGAATGTGCAAAGTGAGAATACAGGTCTAGAGCTGAGGAATTTGAACTTTGCTCTACAGGACATGAAAGGTCAAACCATTTTAAGAAGGAGCATGAGGCAACTGGCAGAACTACAGGACTAACGAGACTGTCAGAGAAGTCAGACAAGGTTGCTGCCCTCCAGGGACTTACAACCTAATTAAATAAATACTGCATCTTGGAAAAGAGTCTGTTCCCTGGGAGTGACAACTAGGAAATGAATAGCATAGAGAGAAAGGGGTTTTGATTGTGGCCCACAAGGTTTTCTGGAAGAGCCAGGAAATCTTCAACCTGCTGGTTAGGCCAACTGAAGGTTTATTCATTCCTTTGCCTTCATGGAATATTTCATAGAAAAGATAACTCCTTGGATGAAAACATAGGCTTCTGAATAAGTGGGCAGAGTTTTAATATAAGTAAGTACTTCCATATGGCATTTGCAGAGCTTTTGATATGTATTGCCTCATTACATTGCTTCAGCTGTTGTGTTAGAGGATGATGAAAGGTTAAGGAACTAAGGCTCAAATAAGTTGGAAGTTGACTAATAAATTATGCAGCCAGCCTTCAATCTGGGCTGTTAGGTCAATTGCTAGCTTTTTCCACACTTTTTCACTGGTTTGCAAACTACATTTCTTGGAGCCCTTTAGGTATGCCTTGAGGATGCAGGTGATGGAGACGGGATGGGAGTGTGCAGGACGCACACAGGAAGGAAGGCTTCAGATCGAAACCCACTTCAGCCAGGGCTGTCAAGCGTTTGCTAGTGTTTGATTAGCACTCTTTGAATGTTTTCTCCCCAGGGAGTAGTTCCCAGTGTGGTGAACCTATACTGTCACTGAAAGGGAAATTCTGATACCGACAGATCAAAGGTAGAAGCAAAGCAGTCCCTTTGTTTAAATCAGCCTCTGTAATGTCATTTTGTGAAACAAATGTTTGAAAACTCCTGTGTCTTGTAACTTCTTAATTGATCTTTTACAAAAGGAAAGTTAACTTGTGCCTTCTGCTTCTGTCATCTTGCTGCTCCCAGCTGCTTTCCCCTCCCTTGCCCCCGAGAGACTGAAAAATTCCAAAGTCTAAGATAGGGCCTGCTGGAGGAGGATTCCCAAACCTCTGTAGTCACAGCAGCTGCTCACGTCAGCAAGAGTCCCCTTTCTACTTTGTCTTAAGTAATATTGGGATATGCCTGAACAGTCACCCTGACCGTATTGTACCCTGTTTCTGTACGCCTACTTCTCCCTGATGGCCTTATGAGTGAAGGCAGAGAGCAGGACCTTGTCTGTAACAGTACAAAGCACACATGGCCACTCTGACCCTGTCTTCGAACTTTAGACTAGAACTTTAAGTGTCACTGCCTGAAAACTTTAAAGTACTCAATCACAACCACCTATTACCAGATAGGGGTGACCAAAAAAAAATCAAGACTTTGTGGAAGTGGCATCCCTCCGTGGTTCTGAGCTCAGACTTTGGAGAGTTAACTCCTCTGGGATGGCTGCTGGCATAATAAGTTGAGCTCTCTAACCCTCAGAGTTTGTGCTTGAAGTCTTGATGATCCAATTTTCGCAATATCATAGCTTTAAGACTATCTCTTGGGAGGCCTGCCCCAAACCATCTTGTCAGGTTGGTGCGGATTCCTTTGTATAACTACGTACAAGATCTAGAAAGACACTTCCTCTTTTCTAATCTTAATTTTTTGGCTTCAGCCTCATCTCTGAATTTGTCCCCTGTGGCTCATCTTAGAATGGTGCCTGTATTCTGTTCCTCAGCCCAGTCTCCTGGATCCTTGGAATTCCAGACACTAGAAAAGCAAATATAAAAATTTACCAGTTTGGATTCTTTCCTGGATTTGCATTGCTGCTGCCCCTGTGATCATCAATCAGATAGACAACTTTAGTGTCTTCTAATGTTGATGGACTTATTTTTGGGTAGTTTGTGGCACTGTTTTCCTGAAATTAGTGCAATTCAAGCATTTTGGATACCAATGCCATGTGTCCTCAGAAGTTGTACCTTCATAATAACAACCCTTTTTCCATTAAATTATGTTTTAAAGAACTATATAGTTCTTGGTGTACCAGCATAAAGAGAAAGGGCCCACAGGCAAAGAAAATTATTTTAACTCTCAGTTATATAGCAAAATTAAGAGTTAGTATTTCTGTGATTTCTATTTCTGAGAACCACCTAGAATTCAGGGTCAACTTCTGATGCACAGTTTGTGAAACACAGGCTTTTTTTTTTTTTTTTCGAAAATATTCATTGAGTCCCTAGAGCATAGGTGCAAAGTTTAGGTCTAGATCCTGTAAAGTGTGCAAAGATTTTAAGAAACAGTTTCTAGCCTCAAGGGATTGCTTGCTCCCAGCATATATTTGTATAATCCAAGGAGGAGGCAGGAAGGGGTAGGTAGAAGCAAGGCTGAGTATGGACTGAAGTAATCAGTCTATTTCAAGGTTCCAAACGAGAACATTATCGGTCCATGACAGGTGACCCTTTTGTATTCTACTCCAGGAGAGTGGGAGTTGATGAGCGAGATCCCACTGAGGACAGAGGGCAGGAAGCCGACTGGTTGAAAGGAAAGTTCGTGCTGTTCAGTCAAGTCCCAGCTGCTGGTGTGTTTGAGGGTGGAGTGTATTGGACTCAAGGGGATTCTGGGGCTGGGACAAAGGAAAGATATTTCAATTGTATGTTTTTGAAAATGTGCTTAATCACCAGTGGTTCTTGATCCCTTTGCCCTTGGCAAAGGCAAGCTGTGAGAGGCAAAGCCTGGAACAACTCACCCACCAGATCCACCTCCCATAGAAGGCAAGTGCTGTAACCCAATGCTGGGTTCAAGCCCTTTCCTACTCCACTGCATTAGTTGTTCAGCTTATCTTTCTTCCATTTCTATACAACGCAAGGGGAGGAATAATGCTTCTCTTGTCAGGTTGTTGAGAGGATGGGAGAAGTTGGTGGGAAAGGGCTTGATGTACACTGGGCATGCATTAAATAGTGAGTTTCTTGTGAACTAAAGCCTTAACAAAGCGTTCAAAGAGTACAGGCTGTAGTGGTGCAGCACAGGTGGCACATGTTGCCTCACGAGTGGTCAGGAAAGCCATGCTGCGCAGGAAAGCCGAGGACCTTGAGGTAAGGCTCCTTCACTAAAAATAAAATTCCAATACTGAAATCCAAAACTAAGGGACCACTGGTGGGCACAAATGCCCCGAAATAAGGGGAGGAACTGCTATTAGCAATGAAATGTTCAGGGAAAGCATTATTTCTGTTCCAGTATGGGAAATTACAGCATTCTGAGTTGAAAATGATCTTCCAATAGAAAATTAAGGTGTTTAGCAGAGAGACAGTCAAGACTTAGAAGAGGCAAACTGACACCCCCAAAACAAAGCAGGAAATGGAGCCCCATCTTGACCCCCAACATAATGTTCCTTGTTCACATTATTCCTCCAATAATAGGTGACAGTTTGAGAGTTTGGGAAAATTTCTAAAGGAATGCATCTGAGGCACTTTGGGCTGGACCACCCATGTCACGTACAAATGCGTTTACATCAGCGTCATTTGAGGACTGAGAGCTTAAAGGTAGCAAATGGTAGTAGAAAAGTAGTCTTCTTTCCACGTCTGTGTTTATTTTTCAGCTCCTGTTTGATTCATCATTTTTACATATATTTTTTTCTACTCTGGCAGGACAGTTGCTCACTGGAAGAAGCCTGTGTACAAAGCTTTGTGCAATGTAGGAGAATACAAAGAAATGTTAGAACAACTTGACTTGATATATGTCTGTAGAAAAGACATAGACAGTTGAAAATTTGGGTAAAAATTACAAGAAAAAACTAAACAAAAAATTCAAGGCACTTTATCATTACATGCTACATGAAAAATCTATCTGTATGATTCTCAAATATTAATTTATGAATTTGTGCCTGTTGATGGCAATAATTTCATCTGTTTGCTGTGAAAAGAGAAAATAGGGGAAATAAGTGATTATTTCATAAGGCTAAATTTATTTATTTTGCTTGATTTTCTGAGACTATCCTTTTAACATTTCACTGCTAACTGCCCTTTCTTTTACAAAGTATTGAGGTATAAATAATGGTGGTGATTTCTAGAAGTCAATACTAAGAAAAATGAAAACTTGGTTATACTATATTGGTTACTTTGAAATTTTGTTCATCTTTAATGTGCAAGACTAAGAGAACCACTTGTGGCACTAATATCTGGAGCCAAGGGCAAGAACAATTATTATACAGTGGAGTGTCCAGGGAAGGCTCCAAGGATGGGAACACTGGCAGATTTGCATAGCTTCCTTTTGAGGATGTAGTGTGGGAAGATTTCTGGGAATGAGATTGGAGGCTTTGTGTACAGAGAAAGATTTGGAAGTCTTGTTATTTACCTGCTGAGCTGTTAAAAAAAATCCCCAGATGTTACTACAATAGACACTGATCTCCAATTCCCTTGAGTTAACCAAGCTATTGTCCTGAGTCATTTGCTGCAGCCCCTGAATTGATGGATTTATCCTCCAGTTCCAACCTTCAACCTCAGTCTTTGGCTACCCCTCACAGCAGGTGCAGTAACTCTTCTTCAGTTTTGACCTCTTGCTTCCATCCTTGATTATAGTTTGGACTCGTTCTTGGGGCCTGAAGTGGGCCTACCCCTGAGAAGAGTAAGCAGGGCTACTTGACAGAGGGAGCATAAAGAGAAGAAATTGCAAAACAAGACTGTGACCGTGGCCTTGAGAACTGATCGTGAGATAATTGCCATTGACTAACAGGGAGTAAGAATCTGTTTGGAGGCAGAGAATAATTTGGCTTCAGGGATGTTGAACCCAGGAATGGGGTTGGGGGGGGGGGTTGGGCTGGGGGGGGGAATAGGTAGGAAGTTAAAGGCACGCTGGCTGAGAAGGATCAGGTTCATGTTGAGTCACCAGGGACTCATGAGAAAGGGCTCTGGAGAGACACTGCCCTGTCGCTACAGGACCAAGTGAGTGAGGAGATAAGTGAAGGCAGGAAATTCATTCAGGTAAGCAGAGCCTTGGGTGAAGGTGGGAGAATTTCCTAACCTAGAGATCATACATTTGAGTGTGGCTAGAGCACTCATGCTTTCTGGATTAGGAGTCATATCTTCCTGTGGTTGAACAGTGTGATCACTGGGAAGAAGCATGCTTCTTCAGCCTGCCTCTGTGCGATCTGAGGTGCGCTCTTGAAACCTACTCCAACCCCACCCCCTTTTCTTGGCGTCTTTACATCTCTGTTTTCTCTTCCACCTCAGGAGAAAGGAGTCCATGCCTCCAGGAGCTGAGTGGCTGAACGCACAGAGAGGGTAGGGACCAAAGGAGCCATCTTTCTTTACTCTCCTGTCACAGTTGCTGTGTGAATTTTTTAATTTATTTATGTGCCTGGAATTGAGAGCTTGTGTTTTGCTAATTCAGCCAGCTGCCACACTGCCCAGAAGGGGCTGGGCAGCAGAAATTCGTATTCACCCTATCCTTCCCTCCCTGGTGTTAGCTTCCCTGGGAGCTAATATTTACCCACAGCTTTAGCTGTGGGACCGTGGCATGTGACAGCTGGAGGTGGAGAAGACTTTCTTCTTCCTCCCTCCTCCACGGATCTTTCTCTAAAGGGATTGAAAAGGGAAAATTTAAAATTTGTAATTTTTAATCTGTAAGACTGCCTGGCTGAGATTTCAGAGGTTTTTGAGAAGAATGGAAGGTCTTGTGTTAGTGTTTCTGGTACAACATAAGTTTCTCCGACCATTCAGACTGCTGTATGTAACAAAATACCATAAGTTGAGTGACTTCTAAACAACGGAAATTTTTTTCACAGTTTTGGAGGCTAGAGGTCCACAATTCCATGCCTGGGGAAGGCCCATTCTTCGTAGATGGCTTTCTTTTCACTCAAACCCCACTACTGTGGCAGAAGGGAGTAGGAGCCCCCCTTTATAATGGGTATTCGCCCCATTAAAGAAGGCTCGACTCTTATGACCTAATCACTTCCCAAAGGCCTTTCCTCTGGATGCCCTGATTTGGGGGCTAGGATTTTAACATACAAATTTAAGAGGACACAAATATTTCAATAGAGAAGTAAAACGAGATTGCTGGGCAAAACGCTTGGAAGAGATGGTGTGGAGACAGAGTCAGCCACGGGGCAGTCTGGGGAGGTAGGGCACTGTCAGGTGAGGCACATTGCTCACAAGTTGAGTGACTCTGGTGTTAGGGACTAAAGGACACAGTCACACTCTGAGGCACGGATATGGCTGGTCTTACTTGGCATTGCAGGTCGGCACAGACAATTTCTACAAAGGTGGCCTTGCAGACAGACATGTCGCTAGGCACAGTGTGCAGGGCTGGGGCTGTTGTTGCTCCCGGTTGACTGGAAATATGCGCAGAGGGTAAGGCCCCTCAGAGCCCATGGCCGGCATTTGGCTCGGTCTAAATACCTACTTTCCTGTCAGGAGTTGAGTGTACTTCCAAAGTTGAACAGTGACTGAGTCCAGGAATGAGAGAAATGTCTGGGAATAGCAAAAAGAAGGGTAACTGGGGGATAGGACCACTGTGACCTTACTGTGGGGTAGGACCACTGTGACCTTACTGTGGGGTAGGACCACTGTGACCTTACTGTGGGGTAGGACCACTGTGACCTTACTGTGGGGTAGGACCGTTTCTCCTCAGGGATGCTGGGAGAAGAGATGTGTAGGAGAGATGAAAGGGGAAGAAAATAAGAACCAAAGTTGGGTGAGGGTGGGGATGTCAGCGTGTGTGGATTCTGCACACGGTGTGGGTTGTCCTTCTGTATCTGCGAGCTGTGCCCCCGAGTAGGCAGTGGCCCCTCCTCTGTTGCTACTCCAACTGCCTTTTCCGGCCTTTCCAGCAATTTCCCAGAAAGCCTGTTCCAAACTACTCTTTTCAGCGGTGTGTCATGATTTTCCCTTGCCCTAATTTATCCTCCAGTTGCTATGGTAGCCAGCTAGGGGTCTCCAGCTAGCCAGGATGTCCCACTGGCAGGCCACTGACATTGGAGAAGACACAGGTGGTCATAGGCTGGTGCTTCTTGGAAATTCTGGTGCTACAACCCCTGTCATGTCCCTGAGCTCCACCTCTCTGCAGTTCCTTCAACCTTCTATGCCCACCAGAAGGCACAAGCAGGGGAGGAGATGAGACAGGAACATTTTTTCTTTTGTTCTGGCCATTTCAGAAACAGCCTGGAATGGTGTGGGCTGCCTCGGTGCGGGGTAGAGCTTCACAGGAACTGCAGTGGGACTGCTGTTTGGGGGACGAACCTCTAGGGAACACAATGGTTTGACTTGTTGCATCGACAACTAGGAAGAAAAAAGAAGAAAGAGGGAGCCAGAATTTGACTGTGAAAACGATGTCTAAGAAACACAAAGGACCTGAGGGGTGTGCTGTAACATCTGTAAGCTAAGCAACCCTACCCTGGGAAGCCCAAGAATATGGAAATTTCTCTCTTGGCTGTACTTTTAACGGTCCTGTCTTTTCTGTGCACTGTATCACTGCATATTGGCCTTCTTAGCTTTCATTTTGGTTTTCCTTTTAGATCATCTGTTTGCCCTCTCCCCATCCATATGTTTAATACATATTCAAGAAATAATTATTTCGTACCCTGGGGCTTCCCTCTTGAGAGTGGCCTATGAGAGAGTCAGGACTCGGTTAGGTAAGTGGGAGTTCAGGAAGAGATTAGCTTTCTGAATATTGAGTTTTTGACCAGTGGGAGGTCCAGAAAACAAGTTCTTTTCTGTTCTTTGATGGGCCATCTTGAGGTGCAGTTATCGCTTAGCCAGCTTGGTAATACACCCACCTCTTGACTCTCTTTCCCTCCCTGTCTTCTCTTCTCCCTCACTCCTGCTTCTGTGCAATGACATCTCTTAATATTGACATCAAAACTATTGCCTCAGGCTCTACTTTCTGGAGATCCCAGGCTAAGGCACTAACTGGTGGAGGGCCTTGTGAGGCATCAGGTTAATCTCATTCTGAGAATTAGGGGACATCATTTGGGAGTGTTGTGCTAGGGAATAACATGATTTGATGTACTTTTTTTAAAAAATGACTTCAATTGCAGTTGGGAGAATAGTTTGAAGACATTCAGGATGAGCAGGAGAGAGGCTCTTCTGCCAACCAGACAAGAGAGGGATGAAGGTCCCAGCCAGAATAGGAGCCCTGCAGATCATGGGCATACATGTTTGTGATGGGGCATCTGTAAGAGGAGGTCGCATTGGGGAGGGTGGTGAATGGAGGGCCAGGCTGCTCTCAGTACGGCTCACCTTTGCACAGCAGCCTTGGTGCCTGGAATTCAATATGTGGTCCAGCAACGTGCCAGTGAAAACCCGCCATGGTCCTTCAACCCCTACAGAACATGGGGAGGCTTCATTGGGCACACAACTTGGAGAATCGTAGACTTGATGGTGAACTCAGGGCAGGGCTCAGACTGCTGTGTATAGAACCTCGGGGAAAGAAGCCTCGGTTCCCACTCCCAGCTAAGACAGAGTAGTCCTCTGCCTTTATCTGCTTCATTCATTTGTACTTAAAACAGTATTTCATTTGAAGAACGTGACCTGTGATGAGACATGTAAGGAAATACTGTTCCTGTTAATGAAAAAGTCACTGAGCTTCCTAAGATGAGACTGAGTCTTGGATGCCAACAGCCCTGGTTTTCAGGGGGCAGCTTGACCAGTTCCTAGGTATGTGGCTTTGGTTTTTCATCTGTGATATGGGGACTGATAACATCAGCTGCCTGGAATTGTGAGAATTAAATGAATTCTGTGTGGAAAACACCTGACACGGGCTCTTTTGCTCTCTTACTGCAACCATAATAGATAAATCCAGCAGGAAAGTACAGTTCAGTGGAGATTGACTGAGACATTTTCAACTTTGGCCTTCACCTGGTTGACTTTTTACCAGAGTTGAACCTGAATTTTCTGAATTTTGTGTGACTGGTGGAGGTAATAGATCATCATAAAGCATTTCTCTGGAGGTCTTCTGGAGGAGCTCAAAGCAGCATCCATCTGTAATACCAAGATGGCATCCCTGTGACATAGTGTGAGATGAGTATTGTTCTATCCATTTTATAAATGGAATATTTTAATTCTTCAGGCAGTTATGTCTTCCACTTTGCAATCAAACTTCAGGGCATTTTCCAATCAATGCTCAATTGAAAGTAATACCAGCTCTTGAAGAGTAAAGCGTCAATCTCTGAGGGTGGCTGGGGTGATCTCCTATTTATCTTAGGTTTCATAATTTACTTTCATAAATTACAAAAAAATATGGTTTTTGTAGAAAATATGGTAAAGCATAAGAAAATAAAGAGTATATATTATCTCACCATATACAATTAATCATTAACAGTAGGTTAACAGTGGGTTAAGTTTTTCCTTGGTTCCCCTATATGAATGTGCACACATTCAAACACATAACCACAAATAATTCATTATGTTCACTGGGAATTATCTTGTGTTCATCTCGTTTTTGTAACCTGCTTTAGTGATTAGTAATCTATTATGAATAGTGTCCTTTGTCATTAAATATTATTTAATTTTATTATTTTTGGCAATTGCAAAAATTCCATTATATTATTGTATTCTAATATGTCAATTTCTTCCTCATTGTTTTTCATTCAGTACCACAATACAAACAGATTATAGTTGTAGATATTCAAACCAGCAATTCAAAGGCCAACTTTATAAATGTATCTTTGTGTGTAAGTCTGGTCGTTTCATTAGAATGAATTGCTAGAATTGGAATTTTTCAAACTTAGACTATGCATATATTTGTGACTCTTAAGAAGCATTATCCAAACTCCCTCAGGTAAGTTGGTACTAATTACAGACCTGCCAGGAGTAGATGAGGTTGTCTATATCTTTGCCAACTCTGGGTCTTTTAATTGGTAAGTAGTTCTGAAGTTCTCCTAAGCTCTTATCTTAATTATATTATACTTTCAAACATTTAGTTTAGGAAGCAATTAAGAGACACTCATGTACTCACTACTAGGATTAAATAGATAATAATATTTGCCACGTTTGGTTCATCTCTTTCCCATTTTTAGAGAAGTAAAATGTTACAGATGCATCTTTCATCCACATTTTTATCCCTTGCTGCAGAAATCACCACTTCTCTGAAATTGGTATTTTATGACCATGTGCATTTTTAATAATTTTACTGCATATGTATGTACTAATAAAATATGTATATAAAATTCATGTGATTTTTAAAGTTTTATGTAAATGATACATGAATGTGTCTTTTTGCAGCAAAGTGAACATTTGTTTTAAAGATTTACTAGGATTATTACATGCACACTTAGTTTGTTATTTCACATTCTGCACAGAACTCCATTACATGAATAAATTGCAGGTTTTTAATTCTTTCCCCTTCGGAGTCAAGTGTAGGTTGCTCTTTTTTTTTCTTTTGTTATTATCCACAGTGTTAAATGATTATCCTTATCCACATCCTTGGACACATATGTAAGTTTTCCTCTGAGATAGATACCTCGAAGTGGAATTGCTGAATTTCAGAATGCACATGTCCAACTTTATTACCCGGTCATTTTTCAGAGTGACTGCTAATTGCACTTCCACTGTGTGCAGGATTTCCCTTTCTGTCTATGTTCAACAACTGAGGTGATCAGAATTGTTAAAGTTTGCCAATCTGATAGGTATGAAATGGAATCCAATGATTATATTAATTGCAATTTTCTGATTCTTGGTGAAATTGAACATTTAATATATGTTATTGACCATTTGGATTTCTTCTTCTGAAAATTGCAAGTTCATATTCTTTGCATTTTTATCAGGCGATTTACATTTTTTAATGATTTGTGAGAATTCTTGTATCAATTCTAGATAAGGTGTGTGTGGTGTACCTCCTTTCCCATATGGCGTGTCTTTTTCACTTTGTTTATGGTACTTTTTGACACATAGAATTTGTTTTGGCCTTTATGATTTTTGCTCACCTTATTCCATTTAAAAGTTCCTCCCACCTATTGAGATTAAACAATCATTTGCATTTTTTAACTAAAATTTTTTATAGTTTTGCTTATTGTGGTTGTCTCTTCTATCCTGTCTGGAATAAATATTTGTATATAGAATGAGGTAGGCTCTCTGTCCCCTCCCATGATTAGTCTATTACCAAACTCCATTCAGCAATGAGGAAATTCTGTTGTACTACCTGCGAGCTTATTATTTTATTCTACTTGGCTACTTGTATTGCCTTTCACTTACATCTTACTAATTTAGTTCTTAAAACTTCATAGTTGTGAGATATTGGGGGAAATTCTCTCAACAACTTGTTAAATGACCTTGGCTTTTGGCCTTTTATTTAATTGATATGATTTTTAATATTTCATATTTTATTAAAAAAGATGTGATTTTGGTTGGAATTCAATGAATTTATAGATTAATTTAGGAGGAACATTGCTTTCTCTAAGCTATTTAGTTTTTCAATCCTTAAGTATGATATAGTTCTTCCTAAGTGTCTTAGTTACTTATTTGTTGATGGAACAGAATACCTGACATCCACAATTTAGGGGAGGAAAGATTTATCTTAGCTCACAGTTTCAGAAGGCCTCACGTAGTCCATTCATGGGCAGCCAGCAACGGTGGAAGCATGGCAGAGAGGTCTTGTTGGAGAAAAGCTCTTCGTACTATGATAGACAGAAAGCCAAGTGAAGGAGGAAGGGACCTGAACCTGGACAGTGTGGTGAAGGCCACAGCTTTCCCAGGAAGGAGCTGTAACAGTGTTTCTTCTTCCTTCCTTTACTTAGCTCAAGCTGCCTGTTGGCCCCCCACCACACCTAGGGTGGGTGCTCCCCTTCATTTCCTGGCCTACACGTCAATAACACACACCAGAAGGCTCTGCTGTGGACATTATTAACCTCAACAAGCTGACACAGTGCCCCCAGGTCAAGGCCCAAGCATCAGCCAGTTCCAGCCAGGACTTGCCTCTCAACAGCCCCAGCCTGCACAGGTATCCCACTATATCCAAATACACCAGGCTTGGGGGGGGGGGGTATTCTAGATCTAAACCATAACACCATGCTTAGATTTTCCCGAAAGTTTCTCAAAAGAGTTTAAAACTTTATCATACATCTTTTGTTACATTTGATTTTCAGTACTGTGCGCTTTTATTACTATTTTATAAGTATATTTTTTTGTTCTTTATTGTACTAGAACTTGTATTTGTGCGCTGATTTATAACCATAACTGCTGTGAAACTTTCATTACTCTGAATGACTTTTTTGGCTTGGTGAGTTCTCTTTTATTTTAGTATGTAGGCAGCATTGGCTGTGAATAACAATAACTTTGCTTATTCCTTTATCATACGTATGTCTTTTCTCTTTTAACTTATTTCATTGGCTGGTATTTCAAGTTTAATATTGAATAAAAACAGTTCTATGGGTGTCCCAGTCTGATCCATTACTTCAAAGATTTGCCTTGACCTCAAGTCAGTGTTCCTCCTGAACAAAATCTTAACCTCTGATCGTTATGGCATTTTTCTCCCATAATTTAGTTTCATATTTTTTGTATAGTCACAAATTATGTAATTTTTGGCCTAACGGTTTCTGAAACATGTAGTACATATAGTGTAAATTCAACCCACAAATCCAGATAAAATACAATTTTTTGATCCCTCAGAGTTTGCTTTTTTCAGTCAGAATGTTCCTTATTATACCCTTTTGCTAGAGTTAAAATTTATGCCGCTTGTTGTTTCACTGAAGGCATAGCTATTCAAGTGTGTCAGCTGAGTGCAGAGTCTTGGCTTCCACTTCTGTTGGTGTGCACGGTTACCTGCTGCCTGCCCTTGAGTGGACGTTAAGACTTATCTGCCCAATTCTGCTTGTCACCAGGACGGGTCACTGCCGTGAGGCAGCTGCAGTTGCAGTTTACCTGCTTACTCCTTTAATTTTCCTTTTTACAAAAAAAAAAAAAAAAAAAAAAAGATCAGCAGTGTCTCTTTAAAATATATTTAAAAATGGATTCCTGTATTCTATCCATTATTTTTCTAATATTGGATCCTTAAATGATATTTGCAAACAGAATATTCTAAAATAAGGAAGTGTAAGCATTCTGTGGGACCGACAGACAGACGGACACACACACACATAAGCACTGCACACACACATGTAGAGTTCTCTAAAACTTATAATTATGATGTTCTAATAGAGAGGCTAGGGAGAATTCTGGGCAAAGTGTGGGGGAAGACTGAGGAAGGAAGTGGGAAGGAGCAGCAGTGGATTAGTGGGCTGGCACTTTCTGTCCCTCAGATGGTGTATGAGTGATTAACTAAGCAGTTCACCAAAAAAAGTGATCATTGTTAAGTTCTCGTAACAGCTCCCCCAAGTGTCTTGCCTGAAGGGATTGGGTCTTTTTAAGATATGAAAGATCAAGTTCAGGGAGAAAGTTCTCAAATTTTAGTGCACAGAAATTCCAGAATCAAAGTGGGAGCTACAGAGGGTATAGGCAACAGTCCAGGCTGAAGGTCTAGTTGTAAAATGTGGCCTGAAATGTCAGACAGGCCCAAAGTGCGTATTTAGGTCCGTGTAATGTATATTTGGAGACTTCTGTGATCTTCTGTTGTGTCATCTGAGGCATGGTTGATAGTTACCTTATACCGACTTTATAGGACTCTTGTGCAGATAGAATAAGCACATATGCAGTCCAGAAATGTTAGTTATTGTAGTGGTCAGAAGGAGGTTTTTTTTTTTTTTCCTACTTATTTCTCTTCCGGTTGAATTATTTTCAGAAACTCTCTCCTCCTTCCCCCAGTGCTTTTCATTCAAAGAAAGAAGATAATTAATTTGAAGAAAATTGTAACTGACAACTCTTTAGCCAGATTTTACCTGACTCCCTGGGCAAATAAAAGATCTTAAATGCTCTGATTTTACCGTTGTAATTCCCCTTGGGGAGTAATGAGTTGTCGTTTGACATTACTTACACTATTTGGTGTCTGTCTCTACAAATCCAATAGTAATACACGGGGTGTAACCTTTGAGTTTATATAGTGTTTTTATACACATTTTATCGCAATCTCCACATCATTCTGAGAGCTGGGTCCTTCACCTCGACTGAGTTTGTGGCTGCCCTCAGCTTTTAGATGTGTGTGTGTGTGTGTGCGCGCGCACGCATGTGTATGTGCTTGAAGGTTGCTTCTTTTCTTCTAACACAAAGAGCTAAAGTTTCAAAGCAGGTGGGGTGTGGGTTAAACACGGTTCTAAATGGCAGGCCTGCTGTTCGTGGGGAGGGAGAGTGGCCTGAAAGTTTAAAAATAACCTGAACATTATAGACTCCTGCGAATTCTACAGCCCAGAGCACTGTGAGTCTGTGGGTGTTTTACCTGCTGGAGTGCAGGCAGGAAAACAACAAGTTGAGAGGCAGGAGAATTTAAATTTGCTGAATCCTTTGGCATGTGTTAGCAGCAAAAGTATTCATGAAAAAAAACTTCAGGGCAGACCTAATGGTCAGGATCGATGCTCCGAGGTGGTGGGACTGGCGCTACCCTTCGTTTGCTGCACACAAAGCACTGGATAATGTTTGGGCGGTGGTTCCGCAGATCCTTGTTTTCTGTTACTGAACAATGGCTCCCTCCCCCTTCTTCCTGACCCCCTCAGAGTTAGGCTGGTAGTTTTTCTATATAATCAAAGGACTCACAGGGGAGCTGAGGATTAGGGCATTTAGGATAGATTTGACCATTCATTGAAAAACTAGTAAATGGTGTGTCAGACCATGTTGATCAGGAGTAAATTATGGGCAATAGTGTCATTTAATAGTGTGCCTTTTGGAGTTCCAGGAGTTTTGAAGAGTTGGAACAGAATTTGAACTCATGCTTAGGTTGCCTGGGCATGACTTATGCTGCTCCGGGACTCAGTGGGTCAGGCTGGCAGTGCCAGCATTCAATGGAATACAGTGTGCCTGGGAATCCGTTATCACTTTTGGCCAATCAGCAGCTCCCTTTTTGCATGCAGGGTTATAAATCCAAACAGGATGGCGGTCCATGCCTGATATAGCCTCAAACCCCCAAAGACTCATTTATTCTGAGGCCTAGCATGCTACCTAGAGAATCTGGACAGATTCTTGTCCCTTGGAATTGTAAGCGCTTCAGGATGTGACGTGATTAGCTCATATCTCCACAGCTGATGTCCACAGGATGCCTTGCAGGGTTTCCGATGAGGGTTTCAGTTCAGGTTGGCCTCATGTTGACTTTTTGCTCTATCGCCAACTGCCCACCTGACCTTAAGGGAAATTCATCTTTCTCGGTCTTGCTTTACCTATCTGTAGGATGAGCATTATAATAGTACATACCACTAGAATTTTTCTGAGAAGAATATCAAGGTGCTCTGCATACTGCTTTGCAATACTAGCATGTAACCAATTAATATTATAAATTTTGTTGCCCATATTTTATAATTATTCTTTGTTGTTATGATATGTGTCCATTTTTTTCCTGTTTTTTATGGTTCTGGAATTTGCAGCATTAAGGTGTGACTTTTTAGAGAATGACAATTAAGCAAAGGGAAAATAGTATAATAGGAAGCATTGAATTATTTTATTAATACTGGATAACATCTGTAATAATTATCTTGAAGAATGTGACTGACAAAGTAACTATGTGAAAACAAAACCAGTCTCTAAGGGGCAGAGCTGTTCTGTGAGGGTGACTGTGCGAGTGTGTGTGGGAGACTGGCTTAGTAGAGGTTTTAGAATAAAATAGTTCAGTATTCTCATTTGAGAACTATTTTCCACCTTCCTCATTTTTAAGTGGCACATTGGGAATATACTAAAAACTTCAAGAAGGCCTAGATGTATTTGTTAGGGTACTTGGAAAGACAAAGAGAGAGTCTAAAATGGCTGCCTGTGTGTGAGACTGGAGGGTACAGGAGCCATTCAGATGTGGAGATAGAAGAACTCTAGGCCAAGGTGGAAGGTCTGGAAATTCACTGCAGGCCAGCCAGGGCAAATGTGTGCCAGGAATTGATGTCCAAAGGTGATGGCAAAGACCCGAGGACTCAAACGAATGTGCCCTGGAGATGGGCAATGCGAAGATAGGACCAAGTCTCCACAGGGCACTAGAGACAGTGGCAAGGTAGGAACTCTGCCAAAAAGCCATAATAATCTTCTTTCTTCCTTCCTTTTTTTTTGCTCAAGCTGCTAGTCTATTGGCTGAGCCACCCATATCCATGGTAGGTCTTCTTTGGCTCATAAGTTGATCACTCACACCCAAATTCTACCCCACAGATTAACTGGGCATTTACTAATCCCTTCAGGTTGATATAATGTGTTAAATGGTCACAGCTTGTAATTGTTCACATTTGGGTTACTATACTGTCTGTTCAAAAGCTCTTCACACATAAGAATATATCTTGTGTATCTGTACACGTGGATAGCAGACTTGAGTTCAGCACTGAATCTAGTATGTGTCTCTGCAGATAGGGTGTGTGTATGTTTGCAATGTAATTTTTCATAAGCGGAAAAGCTGTGATGACAACATTTGCCATTTTGATTTGGGTAGGGAGAAAAGATAGAACCAAGTAAGACTCACATTAATATTTTTGGGGGGAGTAGAACTTTATTCTACATTTCATTTTCTGTAGATAAGGATCTGAAAATATTCTTTATGTGGGTATCTCTGAGTCTTCTTTTAATAACTAATGCTTCAAATACTATTTCAGCCATGTTTTTAAGAGCAGGAGATTGGCCCTGTAACTTACTGACTGATAATGTAAGGGTAAAATTGTTAAAACTTTGTTGTTAAAACCTCCTTCTGAGTTGGAGTCACCTATCTCCCACACAAGAGGTAAGCTCCCCTGCTAGATGTAAAGGGGAAGATGAGCTCTCTATCCAGAAAGAACAGCTGGAAACATCTGGCAATAAAGCAGAGATTCAGAGTCAGAGCCACGATATGTTAGGAGAAAGGCAGCTCCTCAGATGAGGGCCAGCTACCTGATTGGTGCTGAATAATCAGACATCAAGCTTTTTCACCAGCAAGTGGCAGGAGTTTCGCTCATTCACTTGACTACATACTTAGCAAAGGCCTGCTGTGAGGATAATGCAATCCAGGCACTTTAGGCAACACCATGAAGTGGAAGCTATGTCCTCTGCTGCTGAGAGGCTTACCCCATAGCTGGAGAGTCACATATTGCCAAGAAGTGAAATAGAAAATAATGGTGAAGTCATATTCATGATAGCGATAATGGTGAGTATGCCAGGTACTACATGAATGATGTAGAAGATCTGTGGGTTTGTATGAAGTAGAGATCATAGAGTTGGAGATGTTGTGGAAAGCTTCATATTGGAAATTGGATTGAACTGAATCATGCCTTGCAGGATGCAAGGAATTAGGCAAAAAAGAGGAAGGATGCCCCTTAACCACTCTGCAGCATAATTTGTATTTTGAGGTGAGAGTGGCTATGATGCTTGTTATAACTGTGTCAATGCTGTGGTACATGGGGAGATGGTGTTGTAAAGGTAGGATGAATTCATATGGTCTTGAGTTGCTAAAGAGTTTTATCTTTTATAGGCAGCGGGGAACCATGAAATTAAGGGATTTAGTGTCAGAGGGAATAGCATCACATGAATAGAAACTGGGAATTTTGAAGGAATTACCATGAGACACTCTTAAACATACTGAGTTTAAGGTGATACCCATTATTTCATTGGACACTTGGATCTGGAAATGAGTTAGAAGGTGAGGGCTTGGGGCCACAGATGGGGAAATGGGTAAAGATAGAACCTCAAAGAGAGAGAGGTGAGAGGGAAGATAAGGGATTGCAGACTGACAGGCACGTCCACAGTGAGTAAGAATTCGAGAAACAGAAAGATGTGATAATAGGGATTGGGTGGGGGGACAGATCTACAAGAAGGAAGGAAGATCAGTAGTGGAAAATTCTGCAATACAAAGTGATCAAGGAAAAAGAGTAAAACAGGGCCTGAGTTAGTCTTAGCGTAGTTCCCGTGGCGTGGAAGGGACAGAGTGGCAAGTGGCCTGCTCAGGTGTACATTTCAAAGCTGGCCTTGAGTCCATATCATATGGCATGCCTTATTCACTCAGATTATTTTATAGCAAGTGGGTGTAGCCAGCTGCTCGTTGAGGGAGAGAGTGGGAGAGAGAGGGCGTGGTGATGGACAGGTGGTGGCTTAATCTGTGGAAGATTCCCACCCGGTGGGCCTGGGAGAGGCAAGGCTGGTGGGTGTGGTGGGATCTGGTTCTTTTCTCTGGGCTTCTGGGCCTCTAGTTCTTTTCTCTGGTTCCTTTAGGCTTTGCTTCAGCCTAATGAGCTGTGTTCGCTGCTCTTCGGGCATTTCCTTCGAGGGAGACATGAAGGACCAGGGGACAAACATGCCCGTGCAGTGTCCGCCTGGCCCTCTCCCCCAAGGCGCTGGCTCTTTCGCTGTAGCACCCGACTCAGCGTCTGACACGTGGAAGGTGCTCACTGTGTGTCTCCCGAATGGATGGATCAGCGTGGGCCCGCCCAGGCTGAGTGAGCCTGGCAGCACAGAATGCGGGCTGTGTTACGTTCTCTGGGGGATGAAGGGTTGTGCTGCTCTCAGTGGCTCCCACCCTCATCAGTCAGAGCTGGGCTTGTGCGGCGTCTCCTGCTGCACTTGGCCTTGGCAGGGCAGCAGGCTGGATCTCAAGGCTGAGAGCTGAGGTGGGCAGTGACAGAGGGGCTCCTTTTTGGTCTGGGGTTAAACTCTGAACCTCCTCTGTTAACTGTCCCAGCAATGGCTAACATTAATTAAGTAAAACATAGTTAGCTTTATTCCAGGTTGAAACATGGCCCCATCTTATGGAAAAGAAAGGGTTGAAGTGGCAGTGCTCCACTCTGTGATCCTGGACAGGGTGAAAGGAAAACCAAGTGATGACTGCTTACTCAGGTAAGGTTCACATCCTAAACACTTCCGCTCCAGGCTTTGGCTCCACACCTCCATGCCAGGTCTTTCAAAGGGAGCTTGTGGATTCTTCCCTTTCCTGGTTGTCTGTAGCCAGGAGGGATCTCTCCCTTCTGGGTTCCTCCCAAGTGCTCTCTTACCTGCGCTCTGTGTTCTTCCTGTATTAGCGTCTTTCACAGGTACGTTCTTTTCTTCTCCTATTTTACTACACTCTTAGAAGCTGTGACTGTGGCTAAGTTATCTCTGAGCCTCAAAATTCCTGAGACCAATGCCTGGCACATGAAAAGATTCATGAATTCATGAACTTACTAGTAAGCAAAAGGATGGCTTTCTCAGGTGCCACAGCCTCTGGGGACCATGGGCACTTGTCTATAATATTGTCTCTCTTTTCTCATTCCTCCTTTTAACTATCTTAACCACTTCTCCATCCCATCCCCAATTTTCAAAGCCATCCCAAGGCCGTTCTATGCTTTCAAAGACAAAAGCCACCAGATATGCAGTGGGTACTGCATGTTAGCCTGGTCACACCTGCCATAGCTAAATTGTATGTAGCAAACATTTACATAGCACTTACTGTATACCAGGTACTGTGTTAAGAAGTTTGCATATATAAACCACACAGTCTTTTATAACAGCCTAGTAAGGGAGAGTGATATGCCTTCTTAGATATTTAATCCTTTGGGAGACCCTTTGGCACAAGGTCTCGCTTTACCTCTGCGGGGTCCAAGATCAGGCCTATGACCTGACTCCTGAACAGGAAAATGTTATCTTGACATGCATTATGTTAATAATTGCCACAGCCAGTTAAGAATCCTGACCTTATTTTTAGGAAATCTGACTCTGCCATCTCCTAGCTCTGGGCAATCAGACAAGCCCCCGACTCCCTGGGCCTCAGATAAAACAGCCCTGCACACAGTGAGGTACGATCAGCAAGATTGGCAGCAGGATGCGTTGTGTTCTGGTCAACGAATGCTTCAGAGACACCTTTTAGTAAGATTGTGGGTCTTTCATTAGCTAATAGGGTGTGGAAATTGTGGAGTTTCTCGGGTACCAAGTTTTGAGAGATGCTAGTTCTAGAGCCGGACATTACATAAGGATGTTAAGTTACATTTCCACTCGAGGAAGGGCTGTGTGGTGTTGTGAAAGCCAGCAGGCTCCCAAGATGTCTGCAGTGCCATCCTGCTCTTCTGCTCTGCTATGCATTTGCACACGGTTTCCTGCCAACTTTTTTCTTAAGAACCCACTCCCAAATCCTCTCTGCATTATGTTCCTTGGAGCGCTGCTTTGCATAAGAGTCTATTTCTTGGAAATCTCAACAGGGGAAAAATAGAACAAAAGGGGCTCTGATAGCTTAAGCACAAGCTATGCGAGTATAACTGGCAGAGTAGGGGCAGATGAGAGAGCAGGGCTGGTGGAGGGGCACATGGCTTTTGGATGAGGGCCAGCTTTGCAGACTCCCCAGGGATAGGCTAAAGTCTCATATGAAGATGGCTCAGGGCCTATCAGATCTAGGAAGAGCTTTATGAATGAGGAAAACAGACTGATTCTTTAACCTTGCCACTCACATCTGTCTTCTCAATATAGACTCCCAATGGCCTGGTCTTGGATTATTCTATCATGTTTCCTTCTTTTTCCAGAGGAGGTTTAAGGGGCAACCCACAATTTCTCATCACTCTTGCTTCTCTCTAGAATGGTTCACTGGAGTAACCAGGCTACAGGATAAAAGATTTCAACTGTGATAATTTGCATGGGACCAATAACCTAGGAGTCTTTCACTTTCTTTGTTACCTGTTGGCATCCCAATATATAGGTCACTTCTTGTGGAAAACATGTAGAGCATTTGGCTACCACATCTTACCTTCTCTCTCTCTCTCTCTCTCTCTCTCTGTGTGTGTGTGTGTGTGTGTGTGTGTGTGTGTGTGTGTGTAGTGTCCTATGTCCGATGTGTGAAGCTGCACTTTCCAGGGACTATGAGATGGGCTGGTTGCAGTGTGGTTAAATTTAGTTCCTTAACTTCATAAAAAAAAAAAAAAAAGGCCCACAGGAGAGTAGAGATCTAATGACATGAGGTCAACTATTAAGAATGTCCGTCTCTGAGGCAGGTAGTGGGGTGCTGGGCTGCTGCCAACTACCTGGGTTCATAGGAGTGTCCTATAAGTGACCAGTAGATGGTGCTCTGACAACAGGAGACTACAGCTACTACCATTCTGAGGCTGGAAAGAAATTTTAAGATGGTCTTCAAAGTGGTTTCCAATCAGAGTTCTGCTGCTGATTTCCAATTCCCATTTGTAGGTCTTTAAGGATACTGGAAGACAAATGCTCACCAGATTCCTTTATGAGGAGCATTATAGCAATGATCCTGTGTCTCTTGAGGGCAGTAGATGGGTTCCCTGTTAAGTGCCATCCCAGCATGGTGCCAGGAGCATTTGGCCACTGACCAAATTCAGCCTGAGGACGGTAGGCATAGCATTTCCACAGGCTTAGTGTCACGGTCAAGTTTCTTCTCTTGGTGAACACTTTGGAATCCTACAGCATGGTATCAGAATCTGGGAATCAGATGTGTTCAAAGTCCCCACTGGGCCTTTTATGAGACCTGGCCAAACAACTTCATGGTCCTGAACCTTTGCTGCTTCTGTGTCAAATCAGATCAGAATACATGTGTTCCAGGTGATCCCAGAGGTCTGCAGTGAAGGCCAGCCCTCAGGTTTATGTAAATTGATAAATATTAAACACATGATATATAATTTAACCAATAAAATTATAGCCATCTGGTGACTGGAAGAATGGAGGATTAGACAGCGCGAAGCCAATATAGAAATTTGTAGACTTCGAAGCTCTTGAGAGCTGTGACAGTCAGGTGGGAAGTGAAGAAGACAGTAAGCTTTTGGGGTAGCATTGGTGTCTATAGGCCAAGCCCCTCCCCGAGGCCAAGGATGCAGTCAGGTTTTCCTCTGTCTTCTTGGGTTGTACCCTCTAGGAATCCCCCTTAGAAGTCCACTGTGCAGGTGCTTCTACTCCCACTGTGTTCAGGGTGATCCCCAGCACATTGCGAAGCCTGAATCTGGGGAGGCAAGAAGGTGGGTCTCGGCTCCAGGGGCTCCTCACAGCTCCATGGATAGTATCTTGTCTCGAGTATTCTGGACTAGAAGTACAGCAGCCACAGAGAATGCAGGACATGGTAGAGACTGGAAAGGGCATTAGTGCTGGGCCCCTGCCCAGTGAGTAGCACTGAGCGACAAGTCAGGGGCCCTTTTAAGAATCACTTCTGGGAGGTAAAAGGCTACTGAGCTCTACTTACCCTGGGTGTTAACAAACAGACCCCAAGATGTGATCACAAGGGAGAGAGAGAAGTGCCAGCCTGAGAGTGAATTCTGTGAATCATTTTAGCCAATGAGGTTATAAAATTTAAGCTAAAAAGATACATGATTTATAATATCCTCTGTTTTGTTCATTGTTATATCCTTAGTGCTTAAAAGAGTTGAGAGATAAATACCTTCTTTGTACATGGAACGTACACAAAAATACTCCTTAAATGAATGATTCAACGGATTGGATTTTTTTTCTCTTTTTTTAGCTATGGACTATGGATTTTCTGGAAAGTAGGGACATGCACTTGATGATTTCTGAAAGCCCTTTCTAGTCCTCTGAAGTTTACAGGGTATTGAGACAGACATTTGTGACTGGTTCTAAGGTCTGTAGCTGATGGGACTTCATGGCCACAGCACACCTCTCCCTTCCCTTTCACACTTGACTAGGGATTCAGAAAGGCAAGGGCCCACCAGTTACTGGAGCAGAAGGGATAGAGAAAAGCAGTAAAGAGTAATCAAAATAAGAATTACAGCTGACTCATCTTGAATAGGAATTCGGCCTGAAAGGGGCTCCATGGGGTGAAAAGACCCAAGATACTGTCCCTGCGGACAGCAGTGCCTTCTGGGGGCCACCGGTCCATTCTTCTGGCTCTCCAGTACTCACAATTACTCTCAGTGCTTCCCCTCACACACACGCACAGTTATGCACACACTCACACACCTGCTCACCCAGCAGACACCTGTCAGCGCTCGCATGGCCTTGCCCGTATGCAGGCACTACACGTAGGAACACGCGTGCCTTGCCCTTCACCAGTTAACCTCCCTTCACTCACTGGAAGCCACCTTCACCCATGATGCTTCCTAGTCACGCCTTGAACTGTCGCTCCCCCTGCGCAGGCGGGGCTATTTGGAGGGGAGTATGTGAGTGAGGCTAGGGCAGGAGAAAGCAGAGAGAAGTGTGCTCCGGCCTGTGCAGACAGGGCAGAGGATACCTGATCCCTTTCCTCAAACCACTGGGGCGCCTGTGGGGAGGGCTTGGTTGCTAACAAGTGCTTCTTTCTTTCTTGGGGACTTGAAGTCTATCTTTCCTACTTCTCCATAGCAGATCCTACTTCTGCTTTTTCTTCTTCATGGAGTAGGACTGAAAGAGGCAGTGGAGCTTAATTGGCAGTAAAAGAAAGGGGTTGTGAGGAGGGGAGTTTAGCGTGGCCCTCACCTTCTAGGGTCCAGACTATCTGGGTCACCTCCTAGGAGGTGAGGCACAGGCCAGAGTCGGCTTGGGGGATCCAGGAGGAGGAGGAGGAGGACGGGAGCCCCCGCTAGAGCCGAGCTCCCGGCCCCAGAGTCCCTTAGTGGGGCCTCAGGGTGCCTGGAGGGGAGACAGGATGGGGTGCCGGCTTCCCCGTGTAAATCCCTGCCGCGTGCCCGAGCCCAGGGGAGCGGAGTCCCGGGGAGCAGCGCGCGGGACGCCGGGCCGGACTCCCCGCTCCGGGCGCGGCGTGCTCGGCACCGCGCGGGGCGCTGGACGGGGTGGGCGCCGAGGACCGCGCTCTGCGGGCCCCGAGGCGCGCGTGCGTGTGCGCCCCACGCCGCCCCCGCGCCCTCGCGGACTCACCGCCGCGCCGCCCGCTGCGCCCCCCTCGGCGTGACTGGGGGCGAAGGCGCGGTTCCTCGGGCCCTCCGCCTCGGCCACGCCAGGCCGCGCCGCGCCGCCGCCGGACCAGCCTCCCCCCGCGCCGCCCCCGCGCCGCCCCCGCCGGTGCCCGCGGGCCGGGAGACGCCGATCGGGTCACCGGAGAGGGAGTTCGGTCCCCGGACACGTGCCGTGCCGGCCGCCCGGGCCGGCGGCAACCTGTTCCTCCCGCGCCCGCCGCCGCCGCCCGCGCGCTCCCGCCCTCGCCCGGCGCAGCCGCGGATCGCTGTCGCCTGCTGCTCGGGCGGCGGCGGCGGCGGGAGCTCCGGGCGGAGGCTGCGCCTCGGGCATCGCGGCTCCCCGGACGCCGCTCAACTCCGCCCAGACGCGGGGCCCCGGCGCCACCGGCCCCTCGGGCCGGCCGACCGGCGTTGCGCTGCTTCGGGCGTCGCGGCGTGCGCAGCAGCCGGGCACCGCTCCCCCGCCCGCGCGCGCCAGCCTCGGATGCGTCGGCGCTGGCGGATTTAAAGCCCCGAACCTCGGCTGTGGAATGGCTCAGACGGACT